>CM059332.1:202169-251481 GCA_030340685.1 Protosalanx chinensis
AGTCAGACCCTCCAGCTGTGGATGAGTCTCCTGCCTGCTGCTGTCTGTTTACATCCCCACAACCAAGCTAGACAACAAAGGCTGCTGGATAATGGAACACACACACACACACACACACACACACACACTCACACTCATGCATGCACACAGACCAGCTGCAGGTATGTTCAGCTGCAGGTTTTCTTACAGTATCACTGAACAGAACAGCTATGTTAGCATGTTAGTCTGACACTGAGCCGCCAGTTAAATATACAGAAGTGTCCAGCTGACCTAATCAGCTGTGTCTTTGATGGGCTTCAAAGAAGGATGCTATCACTTTTAACTTTGAAATATTCATTCAGCAGCTATCTTTAGCCCTCTATGCCCTATATTCCCTAGGAGGAAACATAAAAAAGACTTGCCAACCAACAATGAATATTTATCTAGCAGCAACAACAACAACAACACACACCTAAGTAAGTCCAGCTCAAAATGCTGCCATCCTGTTTGACTGACCTGAATATGACTTTAATAAGCCATGAATTAATTTGTTGTTCCCAGCGCCGCCTTAGGATGCTGATTAAAGAGCGGCCTGTTCAGTTAACCCTTGAACTGTGACCTGTCTGAATGTACCTCCTCACCTGTCCAGCTTGAGCAGATGTTCCTGTCGTGTGTGTGTGTGTGTTTGGTAAGGGAGGGAGTAGATCACTTCAGTATCACTAATGTGTCTGCCACTCTGTAGCTATGAGATGGCAACAAGCTGAATGTAGATGAATCCATCCAGACATTAACGTAGCACAGATGCAGGTTATTATGATATTACCAAAAGGTAGAACAGTCCATCAAGGTGTTCTACATGCTGTGACAGGAATAGATCCAGGAGCTTCCTAGCTGTACTGTACTCTTAAAAGGCACAGGGACAAAGACGGAGATTTATGAGCGTGTGAGCTGGGCCGCGTCTCATCACTGCAGGGTGATTCACAAGCTGCAACCTGCCACACGTCTGAGGCTGTATTTTAAGAAGTGCCGTGACGGTCGGCTTGTCTGGGCAGACATTAGACGGAGTAATGACTTACAGACACACGCTGACCCACTCTCTGTCTCTGCCTCTCTCTCTCTCGCTCTCTCTCTCTGCCTCTCTCTCTCTGCCTCTCTCTCTCTGTCTCTCTCTCTCTCTCTCTCTGCCTCTCTCTCTCTCTGCCTCTCTCTCTCTGCCTCTCTCTCTCTGTCTCTCTCTCTCTCTGCCTCTCTCTCTCTCTGTCTCTCTCTCTCTGTCTCTTTGTCTCTCTCTGTCTCTCTCTCTCTCTGCCTCTCTCTCTCTCTCTGTCTCTCTCTGTCTCTCTCTCTGCCTCTCTCTCTCTCTGTCTCTTTGTCTCTCTCTCTCTGTCTCTCTCTCTCTCTGTCTCTCTCTCTCTTTGTCTCTCTCTCTCTCTGTGTCTCTCTGCCTCTCTCTCACTTTCTTTCCTTCCAACTCTGAGAGAAGCAGAAAGAGAAAGAGCAAAGTAGAGAGACAGGGGCCAGGGGGGAGGAGGAGATTAAGAAAGGATCATACAGGGTCATTAAAAAGATAGAGGTGTGAGGAAGAGGGGGTGAAGATTAAAGATGTTCGGAGGAGGAGAAAGTTGAGGAGATGGAGGGGGGGAGGTGAGGTGAGGTGAGAAGACAGAAGGTGTGAGAAGAGAAAGAGGGAAGAAAGTTAGGAGGAGAGTTGAGAAAAAGAAACAGGAATGGTGAAATAAGAAGGAAGCTTAATGGTGTGTAGAGAGACTAGGAGAGGCAGGGGAGGAGTGAGGCTGAGAGGGGTGAGGAGAGGCTGAGAGAGACTAGGAGAGGCTGGGCAAGGGAGAAGGGGAGATGGAAGAGTTCAGTAGAGGCTGGGAGAGGAGAGGCCGGGAGAGGAGAGGTTGGGAGAGACTAAGAGAGGCTGAAAGACTAGGTGAGGCTGGGCAAGGGAGATGGAAGAGTTCAGTAGAGGCTGGGAGAGGAGAGGTTGGGAGAAACGGCCTTCCTATAAAAAGCACCTGGGACGCCCATACAATTACAAAGAACACATGCTATAACACAAGCCCCTTAAACGTCCCCCACAAGGATAGGTGTGTGTGCGTCCGTGTGTGTGCGTCCGTGTGGACACCTAACATTCATCCACATAGTAACTGAATCAGGACAGGAAAACACAGTGGAGAAAAACACTGAGGTGGACTGAGTTCCCAAGAATTGCTTAATTAAAATAGCTGGATTGTATATGACCTAATCACTGATAAAACTCCTCAGTAATAATCCAACTGTACTCCAGTAATTTTAGCCAATTGAACAAAACAAGCTGTGTCTGTTCAATTCTGTCGCAGTAAAAAAGCATTTAGCTGTGAAACTGCTAAACCATTCAGTCTCTCATGGGCTGGAACCAAATGAATCAACAGTGAGTTGTCTGTTTGGGACTGAGCTCTGAGATTCTCCATCAGAAAGCCTTATGAGGAGGAAAACCAGAACCTTGTTTTATGAGCTGCTGTGTGTGGATATACACCCCATGTTTTATAAAGGGGGGGGGGTGAACAGCAGGTCTGAACAGCAGACAGACGGCTGGGATCATCATCATCACTCACAGAGGATCAGTGGGTTTGGGAGGAGCAGCAGATCATGTCTGCTCTAGTGGAGAACTGGACTGAGCTGGACTGAACTGGACTGGAAGGTCTGGAGATGATCAGTAAACCTGCAGAGGGAATCTAAACTTCAGCTTCATGAGTTACTCCACCCTGCTGTTTCCACAGGCACCTTCAGTAGGTCCAGTAGGGGGGGTGGGCTGGTCTGCATGGGGGGGGCACATGTGTTTGCCAGGTGTTCTCTGCTCCCTCCTGCACTGTCAGCTCTTTTCCACCAGATCCTGGTTCACTGTACAGTCTAGAACCCTCTGTGACACCAACCAGACTGCTGAAGCAGAAATAACAGAGACTACCTACAAACAGCACAACTGGCCTGGTATAAAGACTGCCTTGTTACCCATTTCACCCTCCTTGGTACCCTGCTCACCTCCAGCCTATAGGCCCTCTGAGGCCTGTCCACCTCATTAACAGAACTGCAGTCCAGTTCTTTCCAGAACATTATTAATGGCTTCCACCACTTCTTGGACGAGCACTCGTTAACACGGATCCTACAGACAAGGCTTTCTCAACAGCCTGTCATTTGGGAAATTTCACTCCATAAAAACGTCACGTTCAAGATGCCTCAGAGAGCTCAGTGAAGAGCAACATGTCCACAAGAAGCCAGCAGAAGGAGAGAGAGAAGACAAACTCACTGATTACAGCAATTATCCACAGTAACCCAGACAAGTATCTCCTCTGTGATGGAGGCACTCACAGAGAAACCAACCCAGTCAGAGATATAACCTGCTGGTTCTGCTGGTCTCTCTTACATCAAACAATGACAGAGGTGAAGTATAACCTGCATTAGGACCTGATCTCCCTGTGTCTGGATCCTCTGATGGTAATGAAACCAGGGTTTGACTGTCTGTCAGCACCTGAGGGCTGGAGGAGCACATCATGACTGCTGCTGCCTCCCACATCTCACTTGTGTGGCATCTATAATTACCCTGCACTCTGCAGGGAGGAGGGGGGCAGGGGGGGGGGGGGGGACCTGCACTCTGCAGGGAGGAGGGGGGCAGGGGGGGGGGGGGGACCTGCACTCTGCAGGGTGGAGGGGGGCAGGGGGGGCAGGGGGACCTGCACTCTGCAGGGAGGAGGGGGGCAGGGGGGGCCTGCACTCTGCAGGGAGGAGGGGGGCAGGGGGGGCCTGCACTCGGCAGGGTGGAGAGGGGCAGGGGGGGGGGGTAACAGAGACAGGAAGAGATTTCTTTACAAGGACTTTCATGAGCTTCACCCAAGGCCCCATCTTGTCTCTCCAGAAACTGTTAGAGGAGCATTTCTTACTAACATGATTATTTAATCCCCACCTGAGGAGATATGAAGAACTATTGAGTCTTTACAACCCTCTACAGTGCATGATGGGAAGCGTGATGATCAGTTTTATCAGCCCCAGGTAGCAGAGTGTAGCAACAGGATATTGTTCTCTTCCTTTTATTATCTCTCTGTTCCTGAGTCAATAAAAATATGTTAGGAAGAGAAGCAAAAACACCTCCTGTTCTTAACCCCAGGGAGACTGAGGTGTGTGTGTGTGAGGTGTGTGTGAGGTGTGTGTGTGAGGTATGTGTCCCCACCCACCCATCCAGATGTTTACTGGTTACTGGGGTCAAGGTTCGGATCAGGGTTGGGGTCAGGGTCAGGATCAGGGTTGGGGTCTGGGTCAGGATCAGGGTTGGGGTCTGGGTCAGGGTTGGGGTCTGGGTCAGGAACAGGGTCTGGGTCAGGATCAGGGTTGGGGTCTGGGTCAGGATCAGGGTTGGGGTCTGGGTCAGGATCAGGGTTGGGGTCTGGGTCTGGAACAGGGTCTGGGTCAGGATCAGGGTTGGGGTCTGGGTCAGGATCAGGGTTGGGGTCTGGGTCAGGATCAGGGTTGGGGTCTGGGTCTGGATCAGGGTTGGGGTCTGGGTCAGGATCAGGGTTGGGGTCTGGGTCAGGATCAGGGTCTGGGTCAGGATCAGGGTTGGGGTCTGGGTCTGGGTCAGCTCTGTGAGAATAGGGAAGGATGGAGAGTCCCTGGGATTAAAAAGCACGACCTCTGAACACTGTTTCCCTCCTCCTGTAAAGCCAGCAGACTTCTGAAACTGCAGGACGCTGGGAAACAAATTAACTATAAATAGTCTGATACTCTGTCACCACCCCCAACACACACAGTGATATCATATTCTTTTGTTTCATAATGGGCAGAACCAGAATGCTGAATCTGTAACTAATACTGTCTGCAGAAAGGAAACTCCCAGTCAAAACGATCCTGTCTTTAACCTGACACCTAACTTCTCGAGTCACAACAACCTTTAAACTCCAGATAGGAGTGTGAGCTACAGTAATGAAGGCAGCCTTTCTACTCTCCCATTACAGAATATCCTATGAAACAACACGACTAAGCGAGTAACTTCAAACCCACAATAACAGTATTCAGCCCAAATGGGTCATTTATCATGGCCACACAACACAGTTATGCAAACACAGCGGTCAGCAAAAGATGCATTCAGCCCTGTGTGTGTTTCTGTTAACCGACTGACCAGACTGCTGTTCCTGCTGGTACTGGGGCAGGGGGGCTGTGTTATTCAGGGGGGATGTGTTATTCAGGGGGGCTGTGTTATTCAGGGGGGCTGTGTTATTCAGGGGGGCTGTGTTATTCAGGGGGGCTGGACCACAAACCACACCTCCTCTGCATGGGGCACCTTTAGAACTGAGACAGCATTGTGTCTGTGGCACACGTGCACACACACGCACACACACACACACACACACACACTGTGCTGAGTGCAAACAAAGACGAATAAAGGGCAAGACTCAAGAGAGTTGGGTGTGTGTGTGTCTGGGTGTGTGTGTGTCTGGGTGTGTGTGTGTCTGGGTGCATGTGTGTGTGTGTCTCAATGAGCTTGCACTGTTTAAATAAGAAGTGTGTGAGGACTACAGTCAGTGGACCATCTTCCAAGGTCTCTTATTAAACACTTCATGTCTTCCTCATCTCTGTCCTCTGTGTCCTCACTGTCCTCTCTGTCCTCTCTGTCCTCACTGTCCTCTGTGTCCTCACTGTCCTCTCTGTCCTCTCTGTCCTCTGTGTCCTCACTGTCCTCTCTGTCCTCTCTATCCTCACTGTCCTCTCTGTCCTCACTGTCCTCTCTGTCCTCTCTATCCTCTCTGTCCTCTCTGTCCTCTCTATCCTCACTGTCCTCTCTGTCCTCTCTATCCTCACTGTCCTCTCTGTCCTCTCTGTCCTCTCTATCCTCACTGTCCTCTCTGTCCTCTCTATCCTCACTGTCCTCTCTGTCCTCACTGTCCCCTCTGTCCTCTCTGTCCCCTCTATCCTCACTGTCCTCTCTGTCCTCTCTGTCCTCTCTATCCTCACTGTCCTCTCTGTCCTCTCTGTCCTCTCTGTCCTCTCTATCCTCACTGTCCTCTCTGTCCTCTCTGTCCTCTCTGTCCCCTTTGTCCTCACTGTCCCCTCTATCCTCACTGTCCTCTCTGTCCTCTCTATCCTCACTGTCCTCTCTGTCCTCTCTGTCCTCTCTGTCCTCTCTGTCCTCTCTATCCTCACTGTCCTCTCTGTCCCCTCTATCCTCACTGTCCTCACTGTCCTCTCTGTCCTCTCTGTCCTCTCTGTCCTCTCTGTCCTCTCTGTCCTCTCTGTCCTCTCTCTCTCTCTGTCTCTCCATCAGTAGACCTGTCAGCATTACATTCACATAAACTCTCCCTTTCTTTATTTCTTTATTTCCCTTATCCTTATCTTTTCTTCTTATCGTTTTTTCATTATTTTGGTTTGTGGATTTTTTACTCACCATGCAGCTTTGACCATTTATCAGTGTTTTTCTCAGCATTTTATCTCCAAACGTCGGTAAGTTTTCCCTCCCAATTTATTTGGTCTTTTCCACATTCTGTTGAAGCACAAGTCGGATGCTTTACGTACATAATAACGACTGAATAAGTTATCGTCACTCGCATCTAAATTAGAAATAGGAAATTATTACAATTTAAAGTAATTTTCCTCAGCAGTCATTTAGTCAGATAGTCCCAACTCTCCACCAATTCCCAGATGAAACAGATCATGGTGTCTTTAGTCACAGAGGAAACTCCATCTTAATATCTTCTCACTGATCAAATTAAGAGTCTATCTATGTGGGTTGATACTAGAATCCATGAAGGCTTATCAACTCAAATGACTGCCATTAATGTCATTTATCTAATAACATTGTTCTGTGATAACACCAAAACTCTGAAGGTATTCAAACCCTTTGATACTCATATTAAACTAATGTATTTTGTTGTTACTGAACTATCGCCTTTGTAGATGGTTCTTTAAAAGCACAGACTGCTGCTGATGAATGAATTAACTTTAGTGGCATTGATGTTTTAGAGTGGAGGTGTGTATGTATGTGTGTGTGTGTGTGTGGGGGGGGTTATATGTGTGTGTGGGGGGGGTGTATGGAGGGAGTCTGTAACCCTGAGCAGACATGACTCCTCATCATCACCTGTGTGAGAAGATTCCCTCAACATCACCTCACACCTCACAGCCTCAGTCCTCACACCTCACACCCTCAGTCCTCACACCTCACACCCCACACCTCACACCTCACACCTCACAGCCTCAGTCCTCACACCTCACACCCCACACCTCACACCCTCAGTCCTCACACCCTCAGTCCTCACACCTCACACCCTCAGTCCTCACACCTCACACCCTCAGTCCTCACACCTCACACCCCACACCTCACAGCCTCAGTCCTCACACCTCACACCCCACACCTCACACCTCACACCTCACACCCTCAGTCCTCACACCTCACACCCCACACCTCACACCTCACACCTCACACCTCACAGCCTCAGTCCTCACACCTCACACCCCACACCTCACACCTCACAGCCTCAGTCCTCACACCTCACACCCCACACCTCACACCCCACACCTCACAGCCTCAGTCCTCTGTCCTTGATCATGTAACATATGGTGCCAACACTCAATCCTCTCACCTTCCTTCTCTCTTTGTTCCTAAGGATAACCTTTATCGCTCTGTTCCTAAGATAACCTTTATCTCTCTGTTCCTAAGATAACCTTTATCTCTCTGTTCCTAAGATAACCATCATCTCTCTCATTCCAGTGTAAGCCAGCTTCACTCCAGGATCCATCCTGTCAGATCAGCTGTACTGATCCTACATCCAGACACCAACTGAGGATTTCTGAAGGATGTTTCACATTTACGCAACATTCTGTTTGGGAGTCCTGGTTTGAAGATGGATTACTGGTGTGCTCGGGGTGTGTGTGTGTGTGTGTGTGTGTGTGTGATACAGGGAGGAGGCAGGGGACAGCTGATGTACTGTAGCCATGCTGGTGACAGAACACCGATTTGCCGGTTCTAATTCTGCTTGACATGCAGACATGGCAGGATAGCCACAGACATTCCCTCAGAAAGCAGAATAAAACATGCAGCGCTAAGTCTGTGTTCCGCCTCTCTGGTGTGATTTCACATCACATTCCCTCCACACGTCCCAGTGTGAGGCTGCTGCTGCTAGTGACATCACACCAACACAGCTCACTGCTTCTTTAACAAGCATCTGTCTTGTCAAAGTATGTGTGTGTGTGTGTGTGTGTGTGAAAGAGAGAGAGAGAGTGTTAGGATTCCTTGTTAGAGACAGTGGACTATATTATCCTTAGCACAGAAGCCTCTGAGAATTTGGAATCAATGACCCTGTACCTGTAAGTGCAGCTTGACAAGCTTGTCTGGTATCAGCAGTGTCTCAACTGCAGGTGACAGAGACAACATTCCCTCCAACAGCTGCAAAGCATAAGATGCAAACGCTGAACAAATGTTGATGTGTTTGCACAATATGTTACACCCAGGATTTTGTCAACAGAAACCTTTTCCATTAAAACGCAGCACTCTGCATCGCTGCTCCGGTCGCTATGACAACACCCCCCACCCCCCCCCCCCCCCCCGGCCACCAACGAATGGCGGATGATAAAGTTTGGTTTCGCCTTCACATAGTATCTGACATACTCCTCAGTTAGTTCTTGGCAATGTGGGAGTCACTATGGCAACATCCCCATCATGATAAATAACCCAGGGAAAGATGATGTGAAGAGAAAAATAAAGGGAGAGAGAGACTGACAGACTGACAGAGAAGAAAGAGAGACAAAGAGAGAGAGAGAGAGAGACAAAGAGAGAGAGACAGAGAGGAGAGAGAGAAGAGAGAGGAGAGACGGACAGAGAAGAGAGACAGAGAGAGAGACAGAGAGAGGGGAGAGACTGACAGACAGAGAGAGGAGAGACTGACAGAAGAGAGAGAGAGAGAGAGAGACAGAGAGACAGACAGAGAGACAGAGAGACAGACAGAGAGACAGAGAGACAGAGAGGGAGAGACAGAGAGAGAGAGACAGAGAGGGAGAGAGAGAGACAGAGAGAGAGAGAGGGGGGGTATAAATAGCCGCACTGGATACCCTTGTAGAAAAGCACTAACCCAGAAAGAGATAACAAATAACTCAGCTGTTTAGATTTGAACGTCTCTTTATGCAGTGAATGACTTTCCAAACTGACTGGAAGCCTTTGACTATAAGAGCAGCAGGTATTAATCTGTGAGAGATTCACTATGTGAGGGCTAACATTCACTCAGCCTCATCTGCCC
Organism: Protosalanx chinensis; assembly: GCA_030340685.1. Lineage (NCBI taxonomy): Eukaryota > Metazoa > Chordata > Actinopteri > Osmeriformes > Salangidae > Protosalanx > Protosalanx chinensis. The sequence continues at coordinate 211,406 of CM059332.1, forward strand.
TGTGTCAAATGAGTAACTAAAGGCTTTTTAAGAATGCAGGGAGTAAGGACTGTTTAGGGTACAGGCAGTAAGGACTGTTTAGGGTACAGGCAGTAAGGACTGTTTAAGGTGTTTAAGGTACAGGGGCTAAGGACAATAGTGGTTTCAGTCTCAGTAGCATTCCACCCCAGCAGAGACACAAAAATCACAAAGCTGGTCAACAATGGACTCGTCACTCAATCTGTCACCATGGTGACCACAGAGATGGCCTGGGTCATTAGGTCACTTTCATTCCAGAACTTTTCAGGCTTGAACTAATTGTTGTGTTTGTGCTGGTGTTCTGTGTCACTGCACAGCCCACTAGTTATACACAGCTAGTCATGGAATGTTTTAATAGTCACACAGAGAGTGGATATTGGGCTATCCTGTTTTAAAAAAAACACACGTTTCATTTGTCATCTGTGCCATCATGTTTACCCGTGTGGAGATCATTTTCAGACTGTTGTTGGTTTTTCATCTATGCAGTTAAATGCCTTTTTTGAAGTTCAGCTGTAGCATTAATCCGTTTCTTTGCCGTGAGCATTCACGTCATACCGTTTCTCAATTCAGCACTTTTTCCTTTATGCTCATCCCTCTCTCTTCTCTTCCCTCCACCTCTCTCTTTCCTTCTCGTCTCTCTTCTCCTCCCTCCATTTTCCCCTTCTTCTCTCCTCCCTGAGGGATCGTCACAAACAGAGTTCTGGAGCAGGTTCAACTGAGGGACTGCTGGATGCTCAGAGATCTAACCATCTGGACGAGTTCCCTGTCCTCTACTGGGGGACACGAGGGGGGGGGGGGACATGCTGTGCATAATGAGATTATGGAAAAGACAAAGACAAAAACTTAGTGGAGCAAAAGATTCTACCAACTCTAAATGACTTGTGAAACTACCAGATATAAGATCTAGTTAGTGATTTGCATGCATGACTCAGAGCTTCATTGATTCTTTGAAAGTGCTTGTGATGTTCATCACAGGCATGTTCCGAACAGTGAACAGGACTGGAACTGACTACATCAAGTCTCTCCTCCGGACCTACACCCACACCCTCCACCCACAGTCTTCTACTTCCATCAGAGACACTGACTGTCTCTCCACCTCCATCAGAGACACAGACTGTCTCTTCACCTCCATCAGAGACACAGACTGTCTCTTCACCTCCATCAGAGACACTGACTGTCTCTCCACCTCCATCAGAGACACTGACTGTCTCTCCACCTCCATCAGAGACACAGACTGTCTCTCCGCCTCCATCAGAGACACAGACTGTCTCTCCACCTCCATCAGAGACACTGACTGTCTCTCCACCTCCATCAGAGACACTGACTGTCTCTCCACCTCCATCAGAGACACTGACTGTCTCTCCACCTCCATCAGAGACACAGACTGTCTCTCCACCTCCATCAGAGACACAGACTGTCTCTCCACCTCCATCAGAGACACTGACTGTCTCTCCACCTCCATCAGAGACACTGATTGTCTCTCCACCTCCATCAGAGACACAGACTGTCTCTCCACCTCCATCAGAGACACAGACTGTCTCTCCACCTCCATCAGAGACACTGATTGTCTCTCCACCTCCATCAGAGACACTGACTGTCTCTCCATCAGAGACACTGACTGTCTCTCCACCTCCATCAGAGACACAGACTGTCTCTCCACCTCCATCAGAGACATTGACTGTCTCTCCACCTCCATCAGAGACACTGACTGTCTCTCCACCTCCATCAGAGACACTGACTGTCTCTCCACCTCCATCAGAGACATTGACTGTCTCTCCACCTCCATCAGAGACACTGACTGTCTCTCCACCTCCATCAGAGACACAGACTGTCTCTCCACCTCCATCAGAGACACAGACTGTCTCTCCACCTCCATCAGAGACACAGACTGTCTCCTCACCTTGAAGAAAAGGCTCAAGATGCACTTGTTCCAGTTCAACAACCTGATGTTAGTTTCCCCCATAACAACCGAACTCATCCGATCTCCAGTCAAGGATACCAAAGATGGCTGGAGTATTGATGAACAGACAAAGTGATACCATGTCTCATGGCTGCTGAAGACCTTTAAGCCAGAACAATTATTTTGCAGTTTTGTTAATAGGCTTTTTCTGAAGTTATTTTGAGCATAACTGACACAGCCACTAACACAGTAAGTCCTCCAGCATGGACATTCAGGAATTCTGTCAAATGTCCAAGTATTATTTGGTTTCATATAACCAACCACAAACATAATACAAATGTTCAACATACAAATTGAATAGCATAAAGGTATTCTACTGCAAAGGGGTCAAAAGTTAATTTGGCAAGCTTGTTGAACACACAAGGCTTAAAACTCACTTATTTAGAGAATTAGGAATAGTATGGCACTTCACATAGTCTAATGTGCTTTAGAACTATCTGTTGGTCCCCATATGGTGACTTGCCAGTGTTGTTGTATCTCTTGCTTTATGTCCACAATCGTTGTGTTATGCATTTATAGTTCTTCTCTTGGCACTTATTGGTTCTCATGATGTATGATTCACGATCTAAAAAACCCACTGTGTTCGGGGTCTATCACGCTGCTATGCTCAATGACTGATGCTCTTTGTAAAAACTCTCTCTTGTAAGTCGCTTTGGATAAAAGCGTCTGCTAAATGAATAAATGTAAATGTAACAAACATTTATTGTACAATCATCTTATTTAAGACTGCAGTTCCTTAAAGATCAGTTAACAGGTTCCTCATCATATCATTAATGGTTGCCAGATGTGGGGCGTTCAATATCGTTCTTTTAAGCATCTTATCTTGTAAGTAATTGCTTTCACGCACCTGCAAAAAGATGCTATGGGAATAATGAAAGACTAAAGACCATCTAAATATGTTAGATCATTCACGTGGAGGAGAAACAGGGACTGAAGTCTGTTTCCAACAAGCGGATCATAAAACCTCCAAAACTTCGGAAGTGATCTGCATTGACCATGTCTCCTAAACCACTAAAGAACAGACAGAATAACGTGTTGATTTACCTCCTAAAGTCTTCTTGACTATTTCAAGTCTTTCTACATGTTGGCAGAGCAGATCGCAACAAAAACAACCATATTGGTCTTGTTAGTAAAATACGTGAAAGTCATTCAGAATCAGAATCCTTCACACATTCAGACACTTTAGGTTTAGAAATATCTTTAAAGAGAACTGACTGGTGTTAAGTCAAGTATTGAAGGTAGACTTACTAAGGGAAATGAACTCCAGTTCATCTAGTGGGAACTTCCAAGTCTTATCCAGAGAGAAAGATCTGAAGAAGGAGATCTGGTGTCTCCAGATCAGGAACCATCCGTGAACAGTCAGTAAGTCCGTGCAGCCTGGATCTCTGAGCAGCCTGGATCTCTGAGCAAGGACAAGTGTACAAGGACAAGTGTGCAAGGACTGCTTTGAAACTAGAACGGTTAGAATAAGAGAGTTCAGCTCTGTGGGCTGGAGCTGCAGGATAGAGATGTGCTGCTTTAAGAGCGCTGATCTGAAGTTAGAGAAGAGCGCCCCCAGCTCTTTCCTATCTAACACCATGTCTGACACGGCTCGGAACACTCCGAAATTATTCTCGCTATCTCAACATTTGTTTACATTTACCGCACATTAAAGTTACTAATGTTTCTGCGAAAGGGAGAGAGGGGGAGATGGAGAGGGTGGGCTGTGTGGTATCATAACCAATACAACTTCATAAATGTATTTTGTGACCAAAACGTGTAGTAGAACATCAAAGAATTAACAAAGCACATTTATATTAAGAACAATCCAGGCTACTAATTATGGTCAACATTCTCTCTTTAACTACATTTACATTTATTCATTTAGCAGACGCTTTTATCCAAAGCGACTTACAAGAGAGAGCTTTTACAAAGAGCATCAGTAACTGTGAAGTCAAACTTTTCATTGTGAACCATCACTTGTTTGTCCCTGACCAGTGGAACATAGCTAGCTGTCAAATTCTTAACTCCCAACATTGCCTAAAGGCACTATAACAGAGTAGAGGTGTCAACACATTGCTAGATGCCTCAAGTGAACAGATGAAGCACCTGGGGGAAGCTGACTGCAAACATCCTCACACCCACATCTGCATACAGATCAGGTTCTTTCAGTGTAAAAACCTCTTTAAAACCCACAATGTTCAAATACAAAAATAAGCTATAAAAGTTACATTTCAACTGAGTCAACATTGATCTAGAAAATGTGGGGAGCATTCCCTGTTCCCATGGGAACAAAGGAGCCGGGCGGGGGGGGGGGACGACGACTTCAGTCATGGTCTAAGTGTGTGTGTGTGTGTGTGTGACAGGGAGAGGGGGTATGAATGCATGTGTGTGTGTGTTGGCCAGGGTTGGGGATGATGATGAATCACCCCCAGTGTGTTCTAGTAACAATCAACAGCAGAGTCACCCCAAGCACAACTCACTAATCTAGTTTTTCAACAACTCATTTGTTATCTTGCCAATTTACATTGCCGGAGGTTAGAATGCTCAGACCAGCTACCCACACACACACGCACACACACACGCACGCACTCACACACACACACACACACATCTCACTGTCAACACCAGCAGGTATTGTGGTTGTAGGTGTTTGGACATGTTTATATTTATGCACATAGTTTCAGCAGGAATAGGTCAAAAGTGAGGAAGTGAGAGGGGGAGTAAAGCAGGAGATCAAACTGCAGGATGAGGGCAGAGGGAGAGAGAGAGAGAAACTACAGCCATCCCACACTCTGCTATAAGCAGAAATGCCATCCAGTACTGGGGCCAGGGACCAGGACACAGGGGCCAGGACACAGGGGCCAGGACACAGGGGCCAGGTCATTCCTCATGCTCACTCAGGCCTGTAGGGCCCCTGCTGGGAAGAAGGGGTAGACCCTGTAGTCTTACATCACCAGTACATCTACTATAAATGACATGGTTGGCAGGAAGGGAGATCAATCATTTGTCACAATAACGCAGGAAGTATTTCTGCAGAGGAAGCTAAAGAGAGAGGAAGTTAGTGAGGTGAACGGACCTTGTGAGTCCCTGATGGCCTCCACATCTGATGCATGACTCTCTCTAACGCTTTCTCACTCTCTCTCTCTCTCCAAGTCTCTGTCTGTCTATCTCTCTGACTCTCGATTTCTCTCTGTTCATCTTTCCAAGTCTCTGTCTCTCTCTCCAAGTATGTCTCTCCATAACTGTCCCAGTCAAATTGAATCACATACCAGAATCCCAAATGCTAATAATAACATAAAACATTACGAAATGGACAGGGCACCAATGTCCAGGGGCCTGTGACCAGGGACCAGTGACCAGGGACCAGGGGCCAGTGACCAGGAGCCAGTGAACAGGGACCAGGAGCCAGTGACCAGGAGCCAGTGACCAGGGGCCAGTGACCAGGAGCCAGTGACCAGGGGCCAGTGACCAGGAGCCAGTGAACAGGGACCAGGAGCCAGTGACCAGGAGCCAGTGACCAGGGGCCAGTGACCAGGGACCAGGAGCAGCAGAATCCAGAAAAGGAGAGTCTGCAGTTTAAGATTAGCTGAGTGAGAATGAGTGTCCAGCAGCAGATAATGCAGTGTGGATCCATGGGGTAATCTCTCCTCTTAGAGAGCAGAGAGCTGGATCTGTCACTGTCCTCCCCTGCATCCCACATGATGGATGGCAATGAGAACAAACCTTATAATCTGGCTTCTGGAGGCTTTTTCTTTGATTTTTGTGAGCGTCAGTGATGTGGAGAAGTTAAGGGCCATTGAGATGAACTTCAAAAATTTTAATCATGAGAGGTGTTAGGTCTCAATGTGGAGTGTCTGGAAATAACTGCAAACTAATTCATGTCATAGCCAATGGTAAAAGTAATACAATTATCCATGTGACTTTCCGGGATGATGGAAGCTGTAATATGCACCTGATTTGAATACATCTGTGAATGTTGTGTGCAGCATTTCAATACCATGTAGCAATCAAGTCCATTAAATACCCTAACTATATCAAAATCCTAACAGCATGAACATACATCTCATACATTTCTCTAACCCATTCGCTGTCCTTTGAGATGGTGGAAAGTTTTTTAAAGCGGCAGTTATTTCACAAAAAACACATCATTCTCACGATAAATAACCATCATTATTTTCATGAAATCATTTACTTTGCTCAAAACAATACTGTGACCTATCCATCAGACGACCACAGATGTTGAGCAGTTAACTCCAAAACAGCACAAACTGATAATAATCACAGTCATTATGCAGATATTATCATATCTTATCAGCTACAGTCATTTTCAGCACTACAGTGGAGGAACTCATTAAAAGGAAGTTGTCCAAGCAGACCTCCATCATCTCTCTTCAGCAGGGCTGAAGATGGCCATAACTCTCACTGAGCAAAACACTTAGTTGACAAGCTAGCAAGGACTCGGGATAATTGTTTTTTTTTCCTCTCTGCGGACAAGTTAATTATTTTAATTTGTGGCGTCGCTTCGCTCAAGGTCATGAGGAGCGATGGACCAGAGGAACTATAGATGGTTTAGTGTTTGTTGTTGCTTGTATCTGCAAATGTTCAACAACTGTAACTAAGCTGCAGTTTGTCCTGGACAAACACTTCTGACTTGAGGCTGCTGGACATTTTAAACCGTTCATGACGGCTTCTTCAGCTGGTAACACAGCTTGGTCACTAGTGCAGAAGACAGAAGCACCGGATGTTTCCTCATAATAGAACTGTGACCTACAGGACTGGAGGGTTACTAAGTCTGCCATCAAATCTTGTTAACAAGGATGAAAAGACTGTGAAAGATGATCTGCGAAAGTGTGAAATACGCTGTTATAAAAACAAATGGTTACCATAGACAGATCCTCGTAATTTGATTTTCAGCTCTGCTAGAATTTATCTAAGAAGCTTTAGAAGATATACTGAAACCCAAAGGGCTCACATAGCAGTGAAGTAGACATGGAATATGGCAAAGGATGTAAATTGGTTATTGGTTAGTTTCCCTTATACTGTAAACCTCTGGGGTTTATAGCTAATAATAAAGGCTAAGTTGGTTGATTGCCTGTACATGGCAGCTCCCTCATGTCCAGGATGTGGATGAAACTGGTCTGTCATGATGCAAGCTTGGAGCAACATGAAGAGACAACGAACAATGTTGCCTGACATGAGTTTCAATCTTGTCAACAAAGACAAGGTGTAGATGCTATGGTCCTGACTCTAAAGATTTAGGAATTTAATTCACAGTTTTTTTCATTTTAATTTGAATGCATGAAATATGTTCATTCATTTTTATTATTATTAATTGATGTATTTAACAGTTTTTCATGAAAGTCAGCATCGTTAGAAGAATAGGGAGTCCTGTGGCTCAGCGGTTAAGGTGTTGGGATACTAATCGAAAGGTTGTAAGTTTGAGTCCTGGCTGTGCCTACATTACATTGTGTCCTTGGTCAGACTTCTGCCCCTCATACCCAAAGCACATATGACCTCATAGTTCGACTTCCTCTTACTTCCTTTATTGATTAGCTAATTGCTTGAAATCCCTGATCTGTGCCCCAACAGCCTTGGGTGTCACCCAAGCTTGTGGGCTTGGCGTCAATATTCTCCCCATCTCCGCCTCCTCATTTGCTCCCCTCTCCAGGACTCTTCCACAGTGCGTGAAGCATGAGATTGGATTTATAGTGTAACTGGATAAAACTTATTGTTTCAGTTGTGTGAGAGCAACAACCAGACCGATCAAAGCATCACATACAGGAAACACCAGCTGCTTTTCTCCACTCAGACAAATTGTAATACATATAACATCATTTCCTTATTTTGTTGCTTCTGGTCTGTTAAATTCTACGTTTCTAAGTTTGCCACTTTTAAGGGAGGACATGAGTGACTGAGATCAGAGACTCAAGGAGTCGAAGATATTTCCAGGAAGTTGTTTAACTTCCATCAAGGTGGAAACATTGAAACTCACACAGACAGTTAGACCCACTGTAGTGGGGGCCAGTTAGACCCACTGTAGTGGGGGCCAGTTAGACTCACTGTAGTGGGGGCCAGTTAGACCCACTGTAGTGGGGGCCAGTTAGACTCACTGTAGTGGGGGCCAGTTAGACTCACTGTAGTGGGGGCCAGTTAGACCCACTGTAGTGGGGGCCAGTTAGACCCACTGTAGTGGGGGCCAGTTAGACTCACTGTAGTGGGGGCCAGTTAGACCCACTGTAGTGGGGGCCAGTTAGACTCACTGTAGTGGGGGCCAGTTAGACTCACTGTAGTGGGGGCCAGTTAGACCCACTGTAGTGGGGGCCAGTTAGACTCACTATAGTGGGGGCAGCCATGCAGAATGTCCTCATTCAATTTGCATTCAGCCTTGTACAATATTAAACTCAAATCAGGAGGTTTAAATGAACAGACGCTTTTTGAAATCCCAACTGTCCATTTTATCCTTTCATTCTCAGCCTTTTGCTTGCATTCATTGTTTTTTATCTGGCAGATTAGAAGCACATTATCAGTTAATTAACTGCTATCTGTAACAATGCAACAATAGCACCTTTTAAAGTGATAATGAATGGTAATCTACTTCAGTTTAGTTGATGTACCAGTACTGACATTAACATCCCCAAACCATCATCAGGTCAGTTTAAAGGTCTGTTCAGGTTGAATGTTGAAGGTCATAAGATCCACTTAATGTAATGAGCAGATTTAAACTAGAGGAATAGAGGTGTGTGTGGCACAGGTGACCTTCATGACTTAAGATGAGCAGGACACTTAGTCCCAGACACACACACACACACACACACACACACACAAACTCTCCCTTTATTTATGCCTGAGTGAGTTTCATCAACATCACTTGTTCTTTCTGAGGCAGAAGGAATAAAGCCCTTTTCCCTGCTCCTGAGGTGTCACATGACTCCTGAGATGTCACATGGCTCCTGAGATGTCACATGACTCCTGATGTGTCACATGACTCCTGAGATGTCACATGACTCCTGAGATGTCACATGACAGATAAGTAACTAGACTGGATGGAGGCAGATAGCCCCCGAGGCAGGGACCTTCAAAGACTAGACTAGTGTGGCTCCCTTTAAAATCATTTGAATACATACAAAGGGAATTTAAATCAATAGTCCAGACACATGATTCAAGATGGAACACAAATTAAAAAACTCTTCTTGCTGCACATTCAAATCACTTAGACATCATCCACAACTCCCAAAACAAGTCTAGTAGCAGCTAAAGAGTGCTGACTCACCAAATGGGATGTTGAACTGAGCCTCTCCCTCAGTGTGTGTATGGATGGATGGATGGATGGATGGATGGATGTTTCATTTCCGACAGGGACATCAACTCAATGCAAACAGACATCAATGCTGACAAATCAGATATTTTTACCTCATCTTGCATCTTGTTACAGCAATCTTTCACATCAGCAGAACCTATTGAGAAGGGTGATCAAAGACAGTGGATACCTCTGCGTCAATCAAATGTCTCATACAGCTGATGTATGAGATCCGTGGTCACCTTCTTCCACCCCCACAACTAGAATATCATGTTCCCAAGCCGTCTGTAAACGCCACACGTAAATACAATGCAAGTGCTTAACGAAACTACTCATACACAGTATTCTGTGATGTCCTGATCTTCACGTTTCAGGGATGGTGTAAGCCAGGGGTGTCAAACTGGTGCCATCGCGGGCCAAGAGGGTGCAGCTTTTCCTGTCAACCAAGCCACTACACCAGCTGATTTCAATTTTTTTAATTTCTCCACTTTGTGCAATCAAACTCGTTAGTTAAATCAGCTGGTGTAGTGGCTTGGTTGACACCAAAACCTACTAAGAGTTACTCAGAGTTAGTAGAAGCTTTTTTCTGGAGTTCCGTGCCAAGTATAGTTTGACTCCAACCATCATGGTTCAATTAAAATGGATATTCACATTCCGCTGATAAACGAAAACAGTTCTGTTGAGCTTTGAGCAGAGACAGACAGGGGTTTGTTTCACACAGACACCATTGTGTAGCTGTGGAGGTGAACACAGAGGTCTCACCAGCAAAGGTTATATTAGCATAAGGTCAGGCATTGTTGGTATTCAGGAAGAGGGAGATGGGGAGGGGGAGGGACTGGTTAGCCCAGATATGAGTGTTTCCTGGAATTAGCAGGTGACCTTTGGCCTTTGCTATTTTGCAGGTTGCTTCTCTCAGTCAGAATCTCTCATCATCAGGCTCAGTTCTGTGTTGCCTCAGAAACAGTCGACACAAACCTTTGTCTAATTGCGGGCAGCATGCGGGCAGCATGTGGGCAGCATGGCTACAACACTAAACCATCGAGCATGAATGTTGTTTGGATGTGGTCAGGAGCGATGGCAGGCAGACCAGCTGACCTGGTGTTTGTGAAGCCATGCGCACCAACAGAAGACTGATTTCCACCTCTCACATGTCTGACTTTCTGTCAGAGAGACGTCCTTGGATCTTTGACTGTCAGTGTCTCCAGCCTGTCTCCTACCTTATCAGGTGAGGCTGCTGTACAGGTGAACACACCTGATATGCGTCTGCATCTCAGGAAGATTCTCAATCTGAATCTGTTGGGATTCAAGTCAGATGTCAACGTAACTCCCTAATCCTATTTCTCCCCATTGTGGGGATTTGTTTGAGGATTCATTCAAGTAAATCACATCTGCTACACTGACCAACAAATTGCTTTAGGGCTGATGCAGCCTGGAGCGCCACCGGCATGACACAACACATCAGCGTTTTCCAAGAAGCCTTTCATCAACAATGCTACCTGGGAGATCAGAGGACAGATCTGATAGCATCTAATGATCAGATAAAAGGATCAATTAAGTGAACTCTGCCAAGTCCCCGGACCCTCTGTTCACTGAAAGGTCTGTTCTCATCTCAGTGATTCTGGTTCAGACAACCTGTCTTATTGTTGAAGAGCAGCCAGATGCTCAACTAGCTTGAAGAAGAGCGGCGAAAAACATTGATCCAACTCAGAACAACCTGCTTCTATCTGTCTTCTCATGGAAACACTTTGATGATCTCTTTTCAAGATGCTAGTTCTATAAAGAAGTTCTATAGTCCTTCTTTTTGTTGCATTGGTGTCTGTCTACCTTTTCTGAAGCCCATCCTGAGTCCTGACAGCTGAGTCACTTCTGTTGTAACTCATAAGCCAATGGGACAGTTTTTATCCCAGGAAACACTGGACTGGTTATTAAGATATTCAGATATATGAAGCTACTGCTCAGTGTCTCTCATAAACCCCTGGTGATATAACAGGGTGTGTGAGTGTACGTATGTGAATGGGACTTCATCAGTTAACGGCCAACAAAGGTTTTCCTAAATATACTGGAACAGAGTAACAATCTCAGCCTGTCTTGAACCAAATCTCTAGCTGTCACTTCCTGAGGTTTTCAGTTCATTTATTTTGGGCCCATTAACACACCCAAAGGTAATTAAGCTTGATTCCACAGACGGTGTTTCATATCTCATCTGCACCCCACAGTGCAAAGCCCTGCATGGACAAACTCTGACTTTCATGTTTAATCCGTTAACAGCAGCTCTAATGAAGTCATGATAATATGGACCTGATAAGTCTGTGTGCTGAGATAAGCTGCTGAGGTTCCAAAACACAACCCAACAAGATAAAGAGGAGAGATGAAAATCCACTTCAGCTCTAAGCAGAGTAAATGTGTGAGTGTGTGTGTGTGTGTGTGTGTGTGTGTGTATTAGACCTCCTGCCTGTAGTGTTGTACCTTACATCTGGTGAAGACACACCTGAATAGACACGCCTGTTTGAACAGAAAGGTACTCATTTGGTAAGAAAGCAGTTACCTGATTTAAACACGAGTCATTAACTATAATTTCAGTTTGTCATGAGAGGTGAACTAGTATACTGTTATTACGTGAGGACAACATTAATTTGAAGTACGGTAAAGTCTTAAAACAATTAAAATAATGTCATTAGTCATAGTTTACCAGGGCGTCCCCAACTGACATCACTCTGGAGTGGGAAAACAGCACCAAAATAAATTGACAATCTTCACCCAACACTGGAATGTGCATTTCTGCTGAACTTAAAAACACAAGAAGTGATATTTTCAATGGACACCACATACCACTCCAAGGATACTTGACATTTGATATTCCTACCTTAGGCTTAGTAGGAGCCTTGAGGCAAAAACCAGCTCCAGAACCTCCATCTCAGTTCTCCTTGTTAGGGAAGTTAATTTGATCAGAAAAGTAGCAGAGAATAACACAGATCTCTAGACACAGGGAGCAGACTACCCTAACACCTCAGTACTCCAAAACATGATGACCTGCCTCTAATGAATGATCCTTATGAGGCTTCCACAGAGCTTGATAACGAGCCATTCATTAGAATCAGGTGTGCTGGACCAAGGAAACATCTAAAACATGCAGGACAGTGGGCCCTGAGGACCAGGGAAACATCTAAAACATGCTGGACAGTGGGCCCTGAGGACCAGGGAAACATCTAAAACATGCTGGACAGTGGGCCCTGAGGACCAGGGAAACATCTAAAACACGCAGGACAGTGGGCCCTGAGGACCAGGGTTGGGGACCACTGCATTAGAATGAAAAGTTATAAAACAGAGCAACACTTCCCCCAAGTGGATGACAGATATACTCCAGGCTAACACTCCAGGCTAACACTCCAGGCTAACACTCCAGGCTAACACTACAGGCTAACACTACAGGCTAACACTACAGGCTAACACTCCAGGCTAACACTACAGGCTAACACTCCAGGCTAACACTACAAGCTAACACTACAGGCTAACACTCCAGGCTAACACTACAAGCTAACACTACAGGCTAACACTCCAGGCTAACACTACAGGCTAACACTCCAGGCTAACACTACAGGCTAACACTCCAGGCTAACACTACAGGCTAACACTCCAGGCTAACACTACAAGCTAACACTACAGGCTAACACTCCAGGCTAACACTACAAGCTAACACTACAGGCTAACACTACAGGCTAACACTCCAGGCTAACACTACAAGCTAACACTACAGGCTAACACTCCAGGCTAACACTACAAGCTAACACTACAGGCTAACACTCCAGGCTAACACTCCAGGCTAACACTACAGGCTAACACTACAGGCTAACACTCCAGGCTAACACTCCAGGCTAACACTCCAGGCTAACACTACAGGCTAACACTCCAGGCTAACACTCCAGGCTAACACTCCAGGCTAACACTGAGACAAGGTGAAGTGCCTTGCATATTAAAAATATTAGTGAAACTGGATGCAATCATGTATTTCTGCTAAGTTAAGCAAGAAAAATATCAAACAGACAAAATTATGAACGTGTTTATTGAAGTAACCCCCACTGCTAAAAACATTCAAACAAAAAAATAAACCCCATTTAAATCCACAAAATGCATAAGGCCTTGATATGAGTGGTTTGATGTGTCAAGAATTTAAGACAGGAATAAGCATGAATAATGAACACATGAATAATGAACACATCAATAACCTGAATCTCTGTGATGCTGTTCAGAAGTGAAGTTGGGACTGAGAGGAATCTTAACAGTCAACACACAACATGGAGGACGCAATAGAAACATCATTCACAGAAACATCTGTCTGTTTCCCCCGTCTGTTTTCTATTTTAGAGTCTCTCCCCCCCCACACCCCCCCCCCCACACACACACACACACACACACAAACACGTACAAAGAGACACACTTTATAATCAAAAGGTCAAAGCATCTTGAAATATATCCTATCCATCCAGTGAGGACCAAAGACTGGGATCATCCATCCAGTGAGGACCAAACACTGGGAACATCCATCCAGTGAGGACCAAACACTGGGATCATCCATCCAGTGAGGACCAAACACTGGGAACATCCATCCAGTGAGGACCAAACACTGGGATCATCCATCCAGTGAGGACCAAACACTGGGATCATCCATCCAGTGAGGACCAAACACTGGGATCATCCATCCAGTGTGGACCAAACACTGGGATCATCCATCCAGTGAGGACCAAACACTGGGATCATCCATCCAGTGAGGACCAAACACTGGGATCATCCATCCAGTGAGGACCAAACACTGGGATCACAGCCCTTCATGTGGAACAGCCTCTCATCAGTCTCTAATATGTAACGACGATGATGCAATACAACCAAACTATTAAAAATGACAGATTATAAACAAATATAGGTGACTTCCAATAGCAGCCTGAAGTGAATGATGGAAGGGGGAGGTTTTGCAGGGCACATGCCAAAGTTAGAACTGGTTCCAGGTTGTACATTAATGTGTTAGCAGCCTCTGGCTGTTTCAAGCTACATTTCATCAGAAGGACTTTCTTGGAAATTACATCACATCTTTCTGGCCTGGACTGTCTGAAGAGGCCTTTCAGTCAGCCTGGAAGGAAGGGAACCTTTCAAATCAGGTTAATGATAGAGGATTGGTCATAGCAGTGTTCATTTAAAAAGGCCATCATTGGAGCACTAACTCCTGTACGCTGCCTTACTGTGTGTGTGTAAGTGTGGTGTGTGTGTGTGTGTAAGTGTGTGCGTGCATGTGTGGTGTGTGTGTGTGTGTGTGTGTGTGTGTAGTCCTTCACTCTGTCTTATTGGTCTCGATGCTGCAGGATCTACAGGCACACAGACTCAGAAACAGACTAACCACTCAGTAGAAAATAGAAACAAGTGTGGTTAGAAAACCAACAAACACACACACACACACACACACATGTGTATATATATACCTCGTCCTCTCTCCACTGAGATGAGAGAGATGTGATCGGCAGTGATCGCTGAGGTTAGGATAGGAAGGCAACATTTGAAAAGGCGTGTTGGCAAGTTGCTACTGTTTTACATGGATCTGCCCTCAGAGGGCTGTGATTGGTTGAGGCGGACAGTTCCCTCTGGTTGGCTGGACAGTGTGAGGGGGCTGGGTGTGTAGGGGGGCGGGGCTTCTCTCATGCTGACAGAGTCCTCTCCCTCATCAAGTGCCGGGGGGGCGTGGCGAGAAGAGTGTGGGCCGTTGGTCTCATCGATCTGGGCACACTCGCTGTAGGGTGGAGGCTTCAGGTCATCGGCTGGGGGGGGAGGAGAGGGGAGGGGGGGGGGTCAGGAGGTCAATAAGCAGTCTAAGGAAACATCAGCCTGAGAAACGTTTACTTCATCATACTTACATCACTGATGCTTTTTTAAATTAATGCTAAAACATTATCAAAGAAATGAGTCCTTTACAACACATTCAACTTGATGGAATAGAAAGTGTTTTCATGCAGTGAACTAAGATGTCTGGAGTCTGGAAGAAGACAGTATGAACTTGTGGCTCAGGGGAGTCACATGGCAGGGGGTCAGGGGGTCACAAGATCACAAGGTCAGGGGTCACTCTGGAGAGAAGTCTGCACAGGCTAATGGAACATGATATTCACTAAGATGATTCCATATTGTGCTGTTAGCTTCATGCTGCAGTCATGATCTGTTGTCAGACTCCTCCTGATAACTAGAGACACTGGTGAACATCAAGGTGTGACAGAGCAAACGAGAGGGGAGAGAGAGAGTGTGTAAAAGGTTGTGTGTGAGGAAGTGTGTGTGTGTGTGTTACCTCCACAGACTGCTTCGTAGGGAGGGGGCATGTCCAGCTGAGAGAAGGAGGCGGCCGGGGGAAGGGAGGCGGAGGGCTCCCCTACAGAGCTCTCATCCTGGACGCCATACCAACTGGGCCAGATGGACGAGGACTGTGGAAGAGAAACAGGTGTGTCAGGGGGAACCTGGTGGTGGGGGACCTGAGGGGGGAACCTGGTGGTGGGGACCTGAGGGGGGAACCTGGTGGTGGGGGGGGGGGACCTGAGGGGGGAACCTGGTGGTGGGGGGGGGGGACATGAGGGGGGAACCTGGTGGTGGGGGGGGGGGGACCTGAGGGGGGAACCTGGTGGTGGGGGGGGGACCTGAGGGGGGATTCTGCTCTTGACTTCCTTCTGTATTAACCAGCAGACAGCAGCCTCTCAGCAGCCTCACAGCAGCCTCACAGCAGCCTCACAGCAGCCTCACAGCAGCCTCACAGCAGCCTCACAGCAGCCTCTCAGTAGCCTCACAGCAGCCTCACAGCAGCCTCACAGCAGCCTCACAGCAGCCTCACAGCAGCCTCACAGCAGCCTCTCAGTAGCCTCACAGCAGCCTCACAGCAGCCTCACAGCAGCCTCACAGCAGCCTCACAGCAGCTTCACAGCAGCCTCACAGCAGCCTCACAGCAGCCTCACAGCAGCCTCACAGCAGCCTCACAGCAGCCTCACAGCAGCTTCACAGCAGCCTCACAGCAGCCTCACAGCAGCCTCACAGCAGCCTCACAGCAGCCTCACAGCAGGCTCCTTTTATAACTTTTCTTTTCTGGAGGCTCCAGAGGCCTGTTGAAGCACATTCCACTCAGGACCTCAGGGTGGAGGGACCAGGAGGACAGGAAGATGGGGTTAGATGTTCAGTATAGATAAGGTGAAGGAAATGAAGGTGAGAAGCTGAATGGAGGAGCAGAACAGGCCTGGTGGGTGTGGGGTTAGGGTGTGGGGTTAGGGTGTGGGGTTAGGGTGTGGGGTTAGGGGTTAGGGGTGTGGGGTTAGGGGTCTGGGTTAGGGGTGTGAGGTCTGGGTTAGGGGTGTGGGGTCTGCGTGTGGGGACTGGGTTAGGGTTAGGGGTGTGGGGTTAGGGTTAGGGGTGTGGGGTCTGGGGTTAGGGTGTGGGGTTAGGGTGTGGGGTTAGTGTGTGGGGTTAGGGGTGTGGGGTCATCTGGCCTCTATGGTTAGGATTTGGCTGAGCAGTTGGGCAGGGGACGCCTCTGTGGTATTTAACTACATTTAGCACTCATTGTAACTGTCCCCATCAAAAAGAAATCCTAGTTCTGATCAAAACCAGACCAACAAATGAAGTTTGATGCAGAGAACGTTGTCACAGTTGACACAGTTGACAGCAAAGCATGGGAAACTCTCTCAACAAGAATCTCCAGATCAAGGCTGCCAAAACTGACTGCCTTTCCTGTTGAGCAACAGTCCCTCACAAGAGTTCAATATCAACCTTTTTTCTCAGGGAGACTCATAGTACTTGGAAATGGGAGGAGGGGGTTGGGGATGCAGGGAATGTAGAGTGTATTCATTAGGGCGGTGGAGTTGCCATGGCCAGCTTGTTAGCAGAGCGCTGAGGGAGTTGGGTCTATATGGCAGGAAAATCCAAAGACAAGGAGAGAAAACAGAGATGCTCATCTGAGCGTAAAAACGAACCCAGACAGGACATCTGAGCGTGCAAACACACCCAGACAGGACATCTGAGCGTGCAAACACACCCAGACAGGACAGATTTTTTATCAGAAAGAAAAAGTTAAGCTACTGGACAACAGAGTATTTAAATAATGCAAATAAGAATGTGTATATAGATATATATCTATATACACTGACATTTAAATAGATAAAGAAGTGACACTGTGTGGAAATACCCCCAAAAGTTCAATAAGTTTCGAGTTAGGTAGATCATTCCCAGGTGTTGTAGGGGTGGTTATAGACTCCAGACATGCTACAGGACCAGCGGCAGGCAGCATGAAGAGAGGAAACCCTCTTTTATCAATGGAAACATTCACATTTAGAAACCTGCTCAGGTCACTGATCAGAGCTGTGACTGTGTTAGCTCACTGAACCTGGCAGTACACAGACCCACCAGCATGGAGATTTAACTCTCTCCAAAACAAGGGTGAAGAAGCGAGTCTCTCATGAAAGTTCTTCATGCTCTGCTCTGTTTGGGTTCTTCCTTTGGGCTCAGGAGGTTTTCACAAGCAGGAGTTAGATTTGACAAGTAGGAGATACTCCCAGTTAGGCCCAAAGCCCAGTTAGGCCCAAAGCCCAGGTTAGGCCCAGGGCCGGCTCACACATGTTTATTTAGCAGGAGTCTCAGACAGTTCTGATGCTATGAAGGTCTCACAGACACATGTAAACTAAACAGCCACCCTGTGGCTGAGGTACACAAACACACAGACCAGTGCCCTAACTACCACAGGTGCCCTAACTAGTCCCCTAACTCCCCCGGGTCCCCTAACTACCCCAGGTGCCCTAACTAGTGCCCTAACTAACTACCACGGGTCCCCTAACTACCCCAGGTGCCCTAACTAGTGCCCTAACTAACTACCACGGGTCCCCTAACTACCCCAGGTGCCCTAACTAGTGCCCTAACTAACTACCACGGGTCCCCTAACTACCCCACACAAGCAAAGAATACACCAATTTATCTGAAAACAGGATAACTGAATTGGATTGAATAACCCAACATGCTTGGGCAGATCCTTTCACACTGACTTAACAACTGCAGTAACTGCAGAGGAGCAGGAGTCCTCCACAGACCTCCACAGACCTCCAGAGACCTCCACAGACCTCCACAGACCTCCACAGACCTCCACAGACTTCCATAGACCTCCACAGACTTCCACAGACCTCCACAGTCCTCCACAGACCTCCACAGACCTCCACAGACCTCCACAGACCTCCACAGACTTCCACAGACCTCCACAGACTTCCACAGACCTCCACAGACTTCCACAGACCTCCACAGACCTGTGAAAAAACAGTGTGGACTCTCCTCGCTCTTTAGCTTTCCTACCTACCAACACCTTCCTACCACCTACCTACCTTTCCTACCACCTACCTACCTTTCCTACCTCCTACCTACCTTTCCTACCTCCTACCTACCACCACCTTCCTACATAAAAGCGTCTGCTAAATGAATAAAATGTACTTCCTACCTTTTTCACCATGAAAAACAGAGCTTCTCTCCTGCAATAAAGTAGCTTAAAGAAAGCCTTATTTAGATCTACGACTCAAAATTATTTATGTCCAAAACACCCACAAAGTAAAGGTAGACAGACGGGAGGTGTGTGTGTGTGTGTGCGCTTACGTTCTGTCTCTCACACATCTGATGAAGATAGGCTCTTCCTCCAACGATGACTATCTGGGCATTACGAGGGTTACTGAGATAAGCGGCCAGCTGTCTCTGACGTGAGCGATACCAACACACATAGAAGAAGATCTTGATGATGATGAAGATGATGACGACACTAGAACACCAGAGAGAACATCATGTTCAGGTCATGTTCAGGGACATTTAGACTTAATGACATCAGACTTCCATTAGGTAGACAGAACTTACATGTACCAGTATAACTCCATGATGAGACTTGAAGGACCTTAGTCTGGTAAAGCCTGAAACAGAACAGATTCATGATGACCCTGAAAGAGCAGCCATGAGGAACCAGAATACTTTACTGCTGGTTTACTTTGACTTTACTGCTGGTTTACTTTGACTTTACTGCTGGTTTACTTTGCTGGAGATCTTAAACACACAGGCAGGATGTGATGGTCTGTCAACAGCCATTAATGATCACGGCAGGATAGTTTAGGCTCTAAACTTGATCCCTGTGTTGTTGTTTGTGTAAATAAACGTTATTGATTTGTAAGCTGATTTCCTTATTTTGTGTTGGGGTTGTAAACAAGCAATATGGGTTCACACAATTATGCAAGGTATACTAACATATATGGCTCTTATAAATAATGTTCTATATATTTCTGAATAATTATATGTTGCGCAATTTTATAGTAGGTAGATCACTTTGACTCGGTCATTTTGTAAGTAGCTCGCATGCTGAAAAAGTGTGTGCAACCCTGGGTTAGGGGATCTGTTAAAATATTTTTCACACTTGAGTAGAAACAAGCAGCTATAAGGATATATGACTATAACATGAGGTAGTTTAACATGAGTTAGTTTAACATGAGGTAGTTTAACATGAGGTAGTTACTGATAAGTTATATTTTAAGTTAGGTAACAAAAGACAACATGCTAACAAGCTAACTTACCGAGTCAACGAGGATTGTCATATGGAAATATCTGTCATTATATTCATTTATGATATTTCCTGTAACAGGTTAGATGTTCTCCAGTCTTGTTTTTTTATTATTAAGTTAAGATGTTTAAGATATCAAGTTAGATCAAGTTAGATAAACAGCTTCTAACTTCTACTGGCAAAGTTAAACTGTAAACGAAATAACGTGATCCTCTTATCTCCGGATAGTAAAGTTATTTACTGCATTAAAACAGAACATTTCAACTAGTTCACACAGATTCATGACATTATAATAATGTTATTAATGTTCCAGTCTGAAGAAGCTCAAACCATCTGAAAAGGGATGTTTCACTTCCGGAGTCAGAGAGCTGCAGGGTTACACTTCCGGAGCTCAGTTGTATTATATTAAAGTTCTATTTAAGAGGTTTGTCTCCATCTAGTGTCACTCACAGGACTAACAGCTCTTCATCACTCACAGCTCTTCATCACTCACAGGTCTTCATCACTCACAGCTCTTCATCACTCACAGCTCTTCATCACTCACAGCTCTTCATCACTCACAGGACTAACAGCTCTTCATCACTCACAGACTAACAGCTCTTCATCACTCACAGACTAACAGCTCTTCATCACTCACAGCTCTTCATCACTCACAGGTCTTCATCACTCACAGGACTAACAGCTCTTCATCACTCACAGACTAACAGCTCTTCATCACTCACAGGACTAACAGCTCTTCATCACTCACAGGTCTTCATCACTCACAGACTAACAGCTCTTCATCACTCACAGCTCTTCATCACTCACAGGTCTTCATCACTCACAGGACTAACAGCTCTTCATCACTCACAGACTAACAGCTCTTCATCACTCACAGGACTAACAGCTCTTCATCACTCACAGGTCTTCATCACTCACAGACTAACAGCTCTTCATCACTCACAGGTCTTCATCACTCACAGGTCTTCATCACTCACAGACTAACAGCTCTTCATCACTCACAGGTCTTCATCACTCACAGGACTAACAGCTCTTCATCACTCACAGGGCTAACAGGTCTTCATCACTCACAGCTCTTCATCACTCACAGGTCTTCATCACTCACAGGACTAACAGCTCTTCATCACTCACAGACTAACAGCTCTTCATCACTCACAGGACTAACAGCTCTTCATCACTCACAGGTCTTCATCACTCACAGACTAACAGCTCTTCATCACTCACAGCTCTTCATCACTCACAGGTCTTCATCACTCACAGGACTAACAGCTCTTCATCACTCACAGACTAACAGCTCTTCATCACTCACAGGACTAACAGCTCTTCATCACTCACAGGTCTTCATCACTCACAGACTAACAGCTCTTCATCACTCACAGGTCTTCATCACTCACAGGTCTTCATCACTCACAGACTAACAGCTCTTCATCACTCACAGCTCTTCATCACTCACAGGTCTTCATCACTCACAGGACTAACAGCTCTTCATCACTCACAGGGCTAACAGGTCTTCATCACTCACAGCTCTTCATCACTCACAGGTCTTCATCACTCACAGGTCTTCATCACTCACAGATCTTCATCTTCCAGACATTGTTGCCCCGTTCCACTAATTCAACTAAATGAATCTAGAATGTGATTCTGCAACAACAACAATCATGTCAAATGCACAAACTGTACATATCTAATCTTGGAGAAGCATATTGCAGACGTTGCCTCTGAATAAAGATATGTTTAGTATAACACAATAGTTCTTGTTAAATTTATTAGAAGAAGAGAAACAAAACAACTTTTACCAACAATGTTCTTAAGGAAATTGCAACAATTGCAGAAAAATAGCAGAATCTAGCTAACACTGCAGAAACATCTTCACTCAATACACTGTACTTATATTAACATTCCATAATTGTTTAAAGTGTAAAACAGCAATTGACATTGAACCATCTCATATTCAAGATGTATATCTTATGGTATGTATACCCAAAATGTATATTTTCGTAATGTTTACTTTTGACAATACTGTTCAACTGGCTGCTCTTAGTTTATTACACACTCACTGTAGTCATGCTTATTGTCCTGTTGGCCAGCAGACATGCATGTGCTGATCTGGTCTATGGAGCTCAGACTGCTGCTTGCTTTCAATGATCTGCTGTATTTCTTACAAACATATTGCACGTTTTGTTAAAAAGTTGCCATCTCTCCAATGAATATGTCCCCTTATTCATCCTAGAATCAGTGTAAGGACCTGGCAGAGACCCTCCACTCCCTGAAACCCTCCTCTGTGGTCACAGAACAGCAGCATCTATCAGCCCACTGACTGTGAGGATCCACCTGCTCACACCTGAATACAGGTTATCTGTTATCTTCTACCACGATGGTTCTTCTTGGGTAGCCGTCGACCTCCACAAATATGTAGCGAAACTCATACTTCCCAGTTTCAGGGTTCTGTTAAAATAACCAATATACAATATTATTTGTACACACTTTAGCATTAAACCATCCACTTTCTCAACAATTACTTCTTACAAAAGTGAGTTAGTTCATGTAAGTACGTTCCACATGGTTTATCTCCAGAACGAGCTCACTGCCTCTGTCCTGCTGGACACTTTAACATCCACAACATGATCAGGGACAGTGGAGTTAAAAAAGGAGTTAAAGAAAGAGTTAAAGAAAGAGTTAAAGAAAGAGTTAAAGAAAGAGTTAAAGAAAGAGTTAAAGAAGGAGTTAAAGAAAGAGTTAAAGAAAGAGTTAAAGAAAGAGTTAAAGAAAGAGTTAAAGAAAGAGTTAAAGAAGGAGTTAAAGAAAGACCTCTTTAGACTCAGAGTGCACAGTCCCCTTCCGTCCTGGCTCCTCCCCCTCAATGTAAAACTTCAGTCTCATGTGTTTCAGTCCGTCCTTCACATACTCAGCATGGCTGGGGAATGGAAACACAGAGGCACTTTACAGACGGTCATTAGAGTTACTCCTGTGGAAAGAACAGACTCAAGACGCACTCGTTCCAGGAGGACAGACATACTTAGGCAGGATTTGTTGGTCCTTATACTGATCTGTAACGTCTGCCTGAAGGCAACATTTCAAACAGGAAGCTCTTGGAAGTCACTTTGGATAAAAGCTGCTAAATATGTCAATGATTTAGGAGGCTGACCTGACTTGCTGTCTCCTGCCTCTACGAGTGGTCTCACCGTAGCATTTGATTGGCTCCCCAAATGCTCCTATCACCTGGGATTTTAATAAAGACGGGAAATGAATGAATATCCAGAAACTACAACCACATGTCCACTGACCTAAACTTTTACAGGAAAAGCTAAATAACTGATACATGTTCACACTGCATGAATATCCCCCCAGTTACAGTACAAGCTTCCTGCTTACCTCAGGGTTTAACCTGGTTTTGTCAAAAGCTTTCCCATATATTTTACTGGGACTTGATGAGGAGAAGAGCTCTTGGAACACGACATATAACAGCCCCCCTGATGAAGAGACAGACCTGTATGTTAATAAGACACTGGGATGTTCTCATGACTGAGGCTCTAAACATGATGGTCATCTTACCGGTCACCCCGAGTCCAACGAGCACGACGATCAGATAGGTGAAGTCCTTCCCTGCCTCCTTCACTGTTGAGGAACAAAACAACAACAAAACAACAACAAACAACCTTTAAATGACCTGCAGCTGTTTCAGATGAGTGTTTAATAATGATCTGATATGATGCAGACATCTGGATCAAACTAAGCAGAACCTTTCTGAGCAGCAGACAGGTTCTGTTCTGGTCCCAGTCTGGAGGAGGACAGCTGGCCACTGTCTTCAGGTTTCAGCTTGTTTCTCAGACTTGTGTGTAAATAAATACTTCGTTTTTGTGCACAGAAGACCCTCCTTAAAGGGTGACCCTCAATACTCTGGGGGAGAGGGGCGGATGTCGACACCAACCTGCAGGACAGTCTGCCCCGTGTGAGCAGAGCCCAGCTGCTGGAGGACAGTCTGCAGACAGGAGACATGAGAGTCCCGCTGCTGGAGGACACAGTGGAGGACACAGTGGAGGACAGTCTGCGGGACAGTCTGCAGACATGAAGTCTGCTCAGAAACACAGACATCATGATGTCCTCTGATGCTGCTGCTGCTGCTTTGATTAAAGTCTCTCTTCTGCCTCTTACAGTCGATATTCTGCGGTGAAGCAGTTCGGGTTCAACCTTCCACGTTATGAAGAACGAGAAGAATATGAAACAACTTCAACGCGTCGCTTCAGATGAGCATTAATCTACCAAAACACTCGAACCCGATCATGTTTAGAACATGTGAGCATGTCTGGGCTGGAGGTGACGCACCACATGACGTCATGACGCACAGTGGGAGGGGCCAACACGTGATTGGTTCAACTTTAACCCTGCAGAACTATTAACAGTCTATTAACAGATTCAGATTCAGAATTCAGAATACTTTATTTATCCGGGTATTCTGAATTCTGAATCTGTTAATAAGATGCTGTAATTATGCAGGGTTAAAGTTGAACTAATCACGTGTTGGCCCCTCCCATGCTTCATCATTAATATGCTTCATTATTATGCTTCATCATTAACATGCTTCATCATTAATATACTTCATCACTAATATGCTTCATTATTATGCTTCATCATTAACATGCTTCATCATTAATATACTTCATCACTAATATGCTTCATCATTATGCTTCATCATTACATGGGATTCATACTCAGCTACAGTACAAACATGAGCAACACACAATCAGTAGTTCAGAGTTTAATGAAAACAGACCCTCCAGTATTTGTATTTATTTTTTACAGAAGAAAAGAGATTTCAACAAACAGGGCTTTTAGTTTAAACGTTGAGTTTGACAGACAAATAAAAATACAAGAGTTAATGTGGAACTCAATGTATGTGTGGACTATGATGTGCCAAATATTAGATATAATATAATATAATAGAATAACAATATAATAAACTCCGTCTTTGGTTCAATTGCAGACAGAATGGTTTCCAATATTTGCTTTAAGTTTGATTTTTTCATATTTAGGAATCTTTCAACTTGTTTTATCGAATGTATAATATTGATGTGAACACCAACTTCATTGTGTAAAGCTGCACCACCTTGCACCCTCAGATACTGTGGGATATTCAGGACTTAGAGGATGGGATGCTTTCTAAGGAGAATCAAACCTAAATATGATCCTAGATAAGCAAACTGCATCCTCACATATGTAAATTAAAAACGGTTCAAATGACAAATGTTTAAAAATTTTTATTCTACAAACAAATGAACATTAACGGTATTTTTTTTATTTGAGTCTTTATTCGCTTTCAAAAAGTGTATCAGTCTGGAATCTGAGATAAATCAGTCTGTTTCATGGCTTCATGATCCAAGTGTCTAAGGAACAGCATCTCAGTATTCCACAACTAATACAAAATACATAAAAAAATGCGTGCACAGAAAAAATCTAAAATAATAAACTCATCACATCAGTGTATGTTCATAATGTTTTTCAGTGCAACACTTCTCTCAGGATGGCTGTGGGAGAGAAATGCCAAATTCCTGCCAAGATGTAGAGGAAGGATGCTTCTGTTCAGTGGATCTGGAGAGAGATGGAAACATCATATTTATTAAGTTGGGAGAAACAACTTACCATTTTTCTGCAGCACAGTGTTGTGTTGTGTTCCTCCACTCTGTGTTGTGTTGTGTTCCTCCACTCTGTGTTGTGTTGTGTTCCTCCACACTGTGTTGTGTTGTGTTTCTCCACTCTGTGTTGTGTTGTGTTTCTCCACACTGTGTTGTGTTGTGTTGTGTTTCTCCACTCTGTGTTGTGTTCCTCCACACTGTGTTGTGTTGTGTTCCTCCACTCTGTGTTGTGTTGTGTTTCTCCACTCTGTGTTGTGTTGTGTTTCTCCACTCTGTGTTGTGTTGTGTTCCTCCACTCTGTGTTGTGTTGTGTTTCTCCACTCTGTGTTGTGTTGTGTTCCTCCACACTGTGTTGTGTTGTGTTCCTCCACTCTGTGTTGTGTTGTGTTTCTCCACTCTGTGTTGTGTTGTGTTTCTCCACTCTGTGTTGTGTTGTGTTCCTCCACTCTGTGTTGTGTTGTGTTTCTCCACTCTGTGTTGTGTTGTGTTCCTCCACACTGTGTTGTGTTGTGTTCCTCCACTCTGTGTTGTGTTGTGTTTCTCCACTCTGTGTTGTGTTCCTCCACACTGTGTTGTGTTGTGTTCCTCCACTCTGTGTTGTGTTGTGTTCCTCCACTCTGTGTTGTGTTGTGTTTCTCCACTCTGTGTTGTGTTGTGTTCCTCCACACTGTGTTGTGTTGTGTTCCTCCACTCTGTGTTGTGTTGTGTTGTGTTTCTCCACTCTGTGTTGTGTTCCTCCACACTGTGTTGTGTTGTGTTCCTCCACTCTGTGTTGTGTTGTGTTTCTCCACTCTGTGTTGTGTTGTGTTCCTCCACTCTGTGTTGTGTTGTGTTTCTCCACACTGTGTTGTGTTGTGTTTCTCCACACTGTGTTGTGTTGTGTTGTGTTTCTCCACACTGTGTTGTGTTGTGTTGTGTTTTTCCACTCTGTGTTGTGTTGTGTTTCTCCACACTGTGTTGTGTTGTGTTTCTCCACACTGTGTTGTGTTGTGTTGTGTTTCTCCACACTGTGTTGTGTTGTATTGTGTTTCTCCACACTGTGTTGTGTTGTGTTCCTCCACTCTGTGTTGTGTTGTGTTTCTCCACTCTGTGTTGTGTTGTGTTCCTCCACTCTGTGTTGTGTTGTGTTCCTCCACTCTGTGTTGTGTTGTGTTTCTCCACTCTGTGTTGTGTTGTGTTTCTCCACTCTGTGTTGTGTTGTGTTCCTCCACTCTGTGTTGTGTTGTGTTTCTCCACTCTGTGTTGTGTTCCTCCACACTGTGTTGTGTTGTGTTCCTCCACTCTGTGTTGTGTTGTGTTTCTCCACTCTGTGTTGTGTTGTGTTCCTCCACACTGTGTTGTGTTGTGTTCCTCCACTCTGTGTTGTGTTGTGTTGTGTTTCTCCACTCTGTGTTGTGTTCCTCCACACTGTGTTGTGTTGTGTTCCTCCACTCTGTGTTGTGTTGTGTTTCTCCACTCTGTGTTGTGTTGTGTTCCTCCACTCTGTGTTGTGTTGTGTTTCTCCACACTGTGTTGTGTTGTGTTTCTCCACACTGTGTTGTGTTGTATTGTGTTTCTCCACACTGTGTTGTGTTGTGTTGTGTTTTTCCACTCTGTGTTGTGTTGTGTTTCTCCACACTGTGTTGTGTTGTGTTTCTCCACACTGTGTTGTGTTGTGTTGTGTTTCTCCACACTGTGTTGTGTTGTGTTCCTCCACTCTGTGTTGTGTTGTGTTTCTCCACTCTGTGTTGTGTTGTGTTCCTCCACTCTGTGTTGTGTTGTGTTCCTCCACTCTGTGTTGTGTTGTGTTTCTCCACTCTGTGTTGTGTTGTGTTTCTCCACTCTGTGTTGTGTTGTGTTCCTCCACTCTGTGTTGTGTTGTGTTGTGTTTCTCCACTCTGTGTTGTGTTCCTCCACACTGTGTTGTGTTGTGTTCCTCCACTCTGTGTTGTGTTGTGTTTCTCCACTCTGTGTTGTGTTGTGTTCCTCCACACTGTGTTGTGTTGTGTTCCTCCACTCTGTGTTGTGTTGTGTTGTGTTTCTCCACTCTGTGTTGTGTTGTGTTGTGTTCCTCCACACTGTGTTGTGTTGTGTTTCTCCACTCTGTGTTGTGTTGTGTTGTGTTCCTCCACACTGTGTTGTGTTGTGTTTCTCCACTCTGTGTTGTGTTCCTCCACACTGTGTTGTGTTGTGTTCCTCCACTCTGTGTTGTGTTGTGTTTCTCCACTCTGTGTTGTGTTGTGTTCCTCCACTCTGTGTTGTGTTGTGTTTCTCCACACTGTGTTGTGTTGTGTTTCTCCACACTGTGTTGTGTTGTATTGTGTTTCTCCACACTGTGTTGTGTTGTGTTCCTCCACTCTGTGTTGTGTTGTGCACCATGGCCATGTGCTTCTCTTACTGTGTAGTTCCCTGTTCTCCTCACTGGCTTTACTAATCTCCATCACAGAGCATAGATGATGACAGAGAACAGTGAGGTAAAACTTTCAAAGGAAAAAAAGATGTAGTTTTATTGTTACTTTTCTCTTACAAAGCATGAATAAAATCTGCCTTGAAAGATATTCCACTGTTTCTTTGAAAATGCCCCTCATCTCAACATTATGGTTAGAAAATCTGTTTATTACAAAGATTTTAGGTTACTCTAAGAGAGGTTGTGACTAACAAAATATAAGTAATTAATTAACTTTGTGAGAGAGAACAATTTTGAAAATGTAAATGCCAAAATGTAGCACAGCATCTGCCTTTTAATTTAGTCAAGGTAATTCTAACATGCATTTAACAAATAATCAGTTAATACTGCAAGGACAATATTATGGGATTTCTTTATAATCAGTTCAAGGGAATATAATTTATGCATTAGTGGGTAGTTACTGTTCAATTCAGCTGTTAGTTACTGTAATGTTTCAAAGGTTATTGAAAAGCATGCACAAGTCATACCATAGTATCAATTATCATGGAAAATAATCTATTTTGGTTCATTCGAAAATATATATTTTTAGCCGTTGTTAGGAACTAAATATGAAGCTAACTGTTATCAATCTACTATCACATAATACAAGCACCAATAGCATGCTGGGAAAATGTAACTGAAGACATTTGATCAATTGAATCCTTGGTGAAGACTGATTTATCTTAGTAGTAAAGGTGCTTTGTGACAAAATTCAAATTATAATGTTCACTCTAAATGTCCTTGTTGACAACATCTGTGGAAAGTATCCAGCTAGAGTTCAAGGTCCAACACTTCTGAATCATTGTAGACAGTCATTAATCAAAGACAGTCAATGTGTTGCTGCTATGGTGTATTCATGTACTCATTGTTCTTTGTGTGTGAAAACATGATCCTTTTGTCACATTGTCCATTCACTCCCTCAGCATCATGCTGGTGTAAATTTCAGCTCCGTATTTTCATATTTCATTGAAGCCCGTTCGTACTGATCCAGGATTGCACTATTCTCAAGAAGTCTACATGATGGAAACAATGCAACATAATGCAGAACATAAGCAAACACACACACACACACACACACACACACACACAAACAGCAGGACACCATATTCCTTCAAATCATTAGCATCTCTAACATTTGAATGCTCTCTCCTAACTTCTTAGGTGTCCCATAACAGTCTGTGACTTTAAGTCTTAAACTACGTCAGGCTTTGTCATGTCATTATACTGAGGCAGACTGCTTTGTCATGTCATTATACTGAGGCAGACTGCTTTGTCATGTCATTATACTGAGGCAGACTGCTTTGTCATGTCATTATACTGAGGCAGACTGCTTTGTCATGTCATTATACTGAGGCAGACTGCTTTGTCATGTCATTATACTGAGGCAGACTGCTTTGTCATGTCATTATACTGAGGCAGACTGCTTTGTCATGTCATTATACTGAGGCAGACTGCTTTGTCATGTCATTATACTGAGGCAGACTGCTTTGTCATGTCATTATACTGAGGCAGACTGCTTTGTCATGTCATTATACTGAGGCAGACTGCTTTGGCACGATGGTTGAACATTCAAATAAAGTGCGACACAACAGAGACAAGAAACAAAATGCTTTACATTTAACACAACATAAAACAAATAACTACAAAATCGAAAATCCTGGGTCAGTTAGATTCAGACTCATTCATTTTGAGTACAAACCCCAATAATGCAAATGTCTATAATATTATAAGTATCTTACTCCAGGAATTATTGTAAATCTTGATATTTGTGTGTAATTTAAATTCAGTTTCTCCATAATATATGTGCTATGAACAAAACCTATGAGTGTTTTTATGATAAAGTTAATACTGTTAACACAATGTGCATGTTTGTGCTCTGAGGCTAGAAGAGATAAAAGGTCAAAGGTTAGACATATTCTTATTCATCACAGTTTCAACAAAATATGATTGAAGTCCATGCTTTATGAATACTAGTGAATCTCATTATGTTCTCAGGAAGTTGAGGACATAACTTGTGTCACAGAAACACAGACACACTACACAGAAATCCACAAGGGCAAGATGGACGACGCAAGCAAGGCCTTTCATCTTGATGGAAATGACCGAAGGAAAGTCAAAACCAAGAGAAACAAAGAGCAGAATTCACGAGAAAGTAATTCACAATAAACTTTTCATGGCGGCTGGCTTACATGGGCAAACAATAAATACACAAAACATGGAAACATGTTAATTGTTGGATAAGGGTGCTTACCTTGAATTTGCCTTTTAGACCCTAGTTGTGTTGTACTCTGATTCATGTTTGCTCAATGAGCCAATGAGGCAGAACCTGCAATGTCATCGCTCTGACGTTTAATATCAAACTTTTGCATAAAGACGACATATAAAGCATATTTGTCTGGTAGATTCTAAAGCATATTTGTTGATGTAAACAGACAGGATTTTTCCTCTGGGACTTTTGCATGCAGACTTAGATAAAAAATAAAACCTGCTGATGTTGGCATTATAGCCCAAACTGTAATACAGCACAGTCTGAATAAAGCACATCGTGCATGCACATAAAGGAGGTATATTTCTAAGAAATTTATGTTTTAATACCTCAGGGTTTAGTGTAAACATTTAATTCAAGCAGTCAAGGTGCAGGTACATTCAATAATACTTTTTGTCCATGACAAAACATTGAACATTATCAAATGTCCCAGTCAATGTTGCTATAAATGAAAAACGAGCATTTTGAGTTGGTAAAATTACTCAGAATGATTAGATTCATATTGATGAAATATATTATCTTCATCAGTCGCACCAAATTCAGCCCTTTTTAAAGACCTTAAATAGACTATAAGGAAACATAGAAACTTCTAGAAAAAACGAAGTTTGTATTTGAACCTGTTTGAAGGCCTCAAGTACAACAAACCTCAGGCACAGCTGTACATGTGGTAGTGGAGCATCAACTTGGGGGTTTATCTGAGCCAGCCAGGCAGGTTACTGACCTTTCCATGGGGGGTTCATGGAGACTGTGCATGCATGTGTGGGTGGAGGTGGAGGCTGGGGGGGGGGCAGGCTCACACCTCACTATCATAGCCCTTGCAGAACAATCACAGAGATTTCATTGATAGGAGGAGGAAATATCAAAGCAAAGAATAAGAGTAAGCTTAAGATAAAATCTCAATAAAGCATCAAACGATGACATAGCAACAAAAATATATATTGGGGTAATAAAAAAAAGACTGAAAAAATAATTAATGTTTTGGTGACAAAAGAACTTCTTTCCCCAAAGCCTTAGTGTTCCCCCCCCTGAGATCCTCCCTCCCTATGGATACTGACCGCTGGACTCCAGACCGCTGGACTCCCTTCTCATGTCGTGCGAGCTGGTGGCTGGTGGTTGGAACTTCATCCAGGTCATCGTCCAGGTCACAGCCGTTATCCGCTGCCTCCTGTGAGTAGCTGTGCTTCATCACTAGGATGCTGCGACGGTTGCTGCTGGCTGGTAGTAGAGGCCGCACTGCCATTGGCTGCTGCGTGGGCAGGTCCGTGAGGAGGGCGGCGGCTTCTCGTGCGCTGAGGTTGCCCCGGCTGCCCCGCCCACTCAGCGACAACTGGGACAGGTGGGCGGAGCCTAGGTTTGAGGCTGAGCCACAGTGGTGGTCGTGGACACAGCGGGATGAGGAACGCCGCAAGGCGTGGTAGTTCTCAAAGTCCTCTGCCAGGTCCACCAGGTCAGCCGAGGCAGCCGTGCTCCTCAAGGTGCACAGCTCATAGTGAGGAGGTTCAAACACCTCCTGGAACATGGTGGGGTCAAAGTCCTCACGCCGCAGGATGTACTTCTTCCTGGGCTGTTTGATCTGGACGATGACAGAGACGATGAGGAGGAGGAGGACGATGCAGCACGTGATGCCGATGATGCTGCTGTTAGTGTGGTTCAGGTTATCCAGGATGTTCACTTTCCTCTTCTCTGCTCAGAGGGACAGAAGGAACAGGAAGCTGGGATGAAAATCTATTTGGTATCAGCCATTCTACAGTGCTGATACAGTGTTGATACAGTGCTGATACAGTGCTGATACAGGTGCTGTCTTCCAAAGTGCTAGTGCTAACACCCAGCAGCTAGTGCTAAGACCCAGCAGCTAGTGCTAACACCCAGCAGCTAGTGCTAACACCCAGCAGCTAGTGCTAACACCCAGCAGCTAGTGCTAACACCCAGCAGCTAGTGCTAACACCCAGCAGCTAGTGCTAACACCCAGCAGCTGGTGCTAACACCCAGCAGCTAGTGCTAAGACCCAGCAGCTAGTGCTAACACCCAGCAGCTAGTGCTAACACCCAGCAGCTAGTGCTAACACCCAGCAGCTAGTGCTAACACCCAGCAGCTAGTGCTAAGACCCAGCAGCTAGTGCTAAGACCCAGCAGCTAGTGCTAAGACCCAGCAGCTAGTGCTAAGACCCAGCAGCTAGTGCTAACACCCAGCAGCTAGTGCTAACACCCAGCAGCTAGTGCTAACACCCAGCAGCTAGTGCTAACACCCAGCAGCTAGTGCTAAGACCCAGCAGCTAGTGCTAAGACCCAGCAGCTAGTGCTAACACCCAGCAGCTAGTGCTAACACCCAGCAGCTAGTGCTAACACACAGCAGCTAGTGCTAACACCCAGCAGAGTGTAATTTACAGGTTGTTCAATATAACTTGTGTCATAGTAGACAATCATTGTCTCTGTCTCTCCTTAATGTAGTGTCCCAGTTGTGGTTGTTACATTAAGGGTAATTTCTGTTTAATACTGTAGCATCTTGTACTATACAGCTGTACATTTGCCTATAATCACTTTAATCTGTACATACCCTGTATATTCTGATTATACTGTTCATACTGTGTATATTCTGATTATACTGTTCATACTGTGTATATTCTGAGTATACTCATATTTATTATATTCTGTTGTAATAACTGTTTTGCACTTCTGGTTGGATGCTAACTGTATTTTGTTACCCTGTATTTGTACCTGTGTAATTACATTAAAGTAGAATCTAATCTAATTTAATTAATCTAATTTTGAACGCAGCATTACAGGTACAGATATAAACACACCTGAGACTAAAGCTGATCTATACTACAAACATGTGAGGATGATGATGATGATGAAGAAGATGGATCCAGTACGGGGCCTGTCTGAGATGAGATTTGACCTCTCACCTTTGCAGTGGTTTTCATCCCAGGGATAGACACAGTTCTGCATCCCGTTACACACCAGGGTGTTGTTGATGCACATGTTGCTGTGGCAGAAGAAGGTGTCTGCATCACATGGAGCTGAAACAGATCCAGAAGAACACATGAAGGGTTGAATCGACCAGCTGATTGGCTGAGTGATCCAGTGTTCAGAAATGTGACCAGAAGCTAATTGGATATTCATGCGACCGACCATAAGTGTAAAGGAATGAGGATAGAGACAGAGAACATTGAAGTGACATATGTTAGAGCAGGGTGGTATAGGAGGAAGTTATCCAATTAAAAACCTGTGGTAATGTGGCCCAGCCATTAGAGAACTCGTTAAAAGCCAAGGTGACTTTCACAGAAACGGCCTCATCTTCTGTTTAACCAGACTAATGTACCTAACTGGCCTACTGACCAACTACAGCTCAGATCATCAATGACCAATCACATAAACTGATTAAAAAAACATAGGCAAGACAAGCTTGAGTTTGACTGCCATTTCATTAGATTTGACGATATATGATGAATTGTAATGACATAATACATTATGAAATTTACAGTAGAACATTTTGAAATGAAGACTAGACTCCCCCCCCCCCCCCCCCCCCAACAGGTATCCCAGATTTCAGAGACACCTGCCAGGGAGAGGTCAGTGCCCAGGCATGGCAGGGGGCTCCATGAGGTATGGCTGTTTTCATCCCAGGTGAATAATAAAAGCCTGATTTAGAATGACTTATCTCTCTGTGTCTCTCACTCCATCTCTCTCCATCCCCCCTTACTCTCCTCATCTCTCTGTCTCTCTCTCTCCATCCCCCCTTACTCTCCTCATCTCTCTGTGTCTCTCTCTCTCCATCCCCCCTTACTCTCCTCATCTCTCTGTGTCACTCTCTCTCCATCCCCCCTTACCCTCCTTTCTTTCTCTCCTTCTGTATCAACATATCTTTCTTCTCTCTCCCTTCCTACTTCCTACCTCCTCCCCCAACCACATCCCACCCCCCCCCGCCCCCCTGCCCCCCTCTCCTCTACCCCCCTGCCCTCCTCTTCTCTCCTCTCCTCAGCCTATCTTACCTTTCTTGTCCTCTGTCTTTAGCTGCTGTTCCAGTACTTTCCACTGGAGGGGGCTCTTGTTCCTCCTCATCAGACTGAGAGGAGCGCAGGATCCACTCTCCATTCAGAACACCAGAGCGCCACAGACTTTATTAAGAACTAGATCCACATTAATCTCCAGCTAAATTAATTCTGGGACATTTTGTAATGAAGTGCCCTTTTGTCCATACAGACCAACATACAGCCAGACACTCTCTGTCCCTCGACTAGACTGGTTAAGATACTCTGAACACAGTAAGGACTTCAGTATGAAGTGTACTGCGGCGAAGCTGTATGTAAATCAGTCTAAAGCTCATGTCTATACACTACGTGCACAATTTCCCCTCGTAAAAAAATGCTAATATACAGTATTGACTTGAGCAAAAATGAGACGCAACACATCTAAACCCACAAGCAGACCTAACGAGCGCAAGGCAGCAGCCTGTTAATCCCCCCGGCGAAAAGGCAAAGAGAGAACTTCTCTGCCTTGCATATTAAAGGCTGCTAGCCCACAGATAACCTGAGATAACCAGGGCCAACTGGCATCCATGTGGCCCACGAAGCTAACACAATGCTTAACAAGATGGGATCATGGATCCACAGAGGACATCTCTCCGGGGGAGTGGAGGTGAGGACGAGGACAGAGACTTCCTGACTGCTGAGGTGTCGCTCAAGCAGTCCAGCAGTAAAGACACTCTGGGTTAAACCAGCTTCATGTCTGCTGGGTGTTAGTGTGGCTCACATGATGCTCAGATGATGCAGGGTCTAGATGAGGATCGCCTTCATGACTTAGGCAAGAAGGTTGCCTGGGCAACCGAACATCCAGGCTTCATTTAGTGAAAAGGCCTCATAAAGACGACAGTGAACACAAACAGCTGCTGTCTATTCAAGAGAGCGTGCACACACACACACACACACACTGTACTGCTCCACCTGCACACACACACACACACAAACACACACTCGTGCATCTGAAGCGGTGAAGCACCTGGACATTCCAGCAGAAACACGCTCATACACTCATACGTTGGAGGTACACACACACACACACACATCCCCTCATAGTCCCATTGACTGGCTGGTGGCTAACAGCATGTGTGTGTGTAGCTTTGACAGCAGATTCATATTGAATGTGTTTCATTCACCCTGAACTGGTGAGCTTTCTCTCCCCATCCTCTGATCCTCTGCAGACTCATCCTCCTCACAGTGGGCAAACCCCCTGTCTCCCAAACCCCCTGTCTCCCAAACCCCCTGTCTCCCAAACCCCCTGTCTCCCAAACCCCCTGTCTCCCAAACCCCCTGTCTCCCAAACCCCCTGTCTCCCAGAATGTGATAGTGTGCATCTACACTCTCTCTCTCTCTCTCTCTCTCTTCTCTCTCTCTCTCTCTCTGTCTCTCTCTCTCTCTCTCTTCTCTCTCTCTCTGTCTCTCTCTCTCTCTCTCTCTCTCTCCAGTCCATATCTTACTTTCTCTTTCTCCTCTGTTCCCTTTCTCCTTGTGTGTGTGTGTTAGTGTGTTAGTGTGTTAGTGTGTGTGTGTGTTAGTGTGTGTGTTAGTGTGTTAGTGTGTGTGTGAACTGGCCCCTCACGTTCTTGGTAAGTGGTGAACAGGATCCTGAAGCGGCTCCTGCGACTCCCCTGGTCAGCCCACATCCGGATCACTCCCAGCTGGGACACCAGCATCACATCGTTGGCCACAGTGGAGCAGAACTTGTTCTTCAGGTCCTCCACAGAGCTGCTGCCATATCCACACATTCAGTTACAAGTAAATAAAACAAATTCCACAATTAATTAATTAATGCTCAATGTGAGGATTGTTTGTTTCTTAATCTTTGCAAACAGTCAAGTTTAGATTATATCATATCCCAAAAATCCGACAGGAGAGAAGATGACGAATCGTAGGCATGTGAGGGGTGAGGGAGGGGGAGAGATGTGAGGGGTGAGGGAGGGGGAGAGATGTGAGGGGTGAGGGAGGGGGAGAGATGTGAGGGGTGAGGGAGGGGGAGAGATGTGAGGGGTGAGGGAGGGGGAGAGATGTGAGGGGTGAGGGAGGGGGAGAGATGTGAGGGGTGAGGGGGGGGGGAGAGGGAAAGGCAAGATGGTGGAACACAAAGCAGGGATGAGTAAGTCCAGAAGAGTAAGAAGAGAAACAGGATGTGATTGATGAGTAACAGGAAGTCAGAAGTCAGAAGTGACAGAAGCTGTTTCAGTCATCATGACTGTGTGGATATCTGTGTCATCTCCACCAATCAGGATCAGCCGTGCTCTGCTGGTGACAACATGTGTACAGAGACATGACAGGAACCAATGAAATCACTGATCAAGAACAACCCTGCTGTTCAGTTTGATCACTGACCCCCCCCCTGCTGTTCAGTTTGATTCACTGAGCCCCCTCTCTCTGTCCTCTCTCTCCCTCTCTCCCACCTATATCTCTCTCTCCCTCTCTCCCACCTATATCTCTCTCTTCCCTCTCTCACACCTATATCTCTCCTCTCCCTCTCTCACACCTATATCTCTCTCTCCCCCTCTCTCTCACCTATATCTCTCTCTCCCTCTCTCCCACCTATATCTCTCTCTCCCTCTCTCCCACCTATATCTCTCTCTCCCTCTCTCCCACCTATATCTCTCTCTCCCTCTCTCCCACCTATATCTCTCTCTCCCTCTCTCTCACCTATATCTCTCTCTCCCTCTCTCCCACCTACCTCTCTCTCTTCCCTCTGTCTCACCTATATCCACTTTCCCCCCCACTCTCAATCTTCTCTCCCTCCCTCAATCTCCTTGACACACACACACACACACACACCCACACAACATGCATGTGCTCCAGCACACACTGCTTTGCTGTCATGGCGTCTTGGAGCTATAGGAAGCTGTGTGCTTCTAGCAGACGGAGGAGGGACAAAATAAATGATGTTGTTTAAAACAGAGCGAATCCTTTCAGAGGTCCCCTCTCCTCATGACCCTCCTGTAGTTCCACAGGAACAGCAGAGAGCAGGACTCACTGAACTGCTGCAGCTCTGACCTGCTTTAATGGCTCTGTCACAGAGAGAGAGTCTGACTGGGAACAAGGACATACGCTCGTGATTTGTGAG
This sequence comes from Protosalanx chinensis, assembly GCA_030340685.1. NCBI lineage: Eukaryota > Metazoa > Chordata > Actinopteri > Osmeriformes > Salangidae > Protosalanx > Protosalanx chinensis. The sequence continues at coordinate 248,666 of CM059332.1, forward strand.
TGTTGGAGGTCATCAGATAACAACCAAATCAACTGCTGTGGCGATGAATCACGTTTAGCTCACATATCAGCAGCCAGCCATAATCACACTGCTCCAGAGCCAAAGCTGTGCATTCATTACTGCCTGCTGGAAGTTAGCATGCATGTGAGTGTGTTAGCATGTGAGTGTTGTGAGCGTGTTAGCATGTGAGTGTGTGAGCGTGTTAGCATGTGAGTGTGTGAGCGTGTTAGCATGTGAGTGTGTGAGCGCGCACTTGTGTGAGAACCCTGTTAACAGCTGTGTAGGTGGAACAGACAGGACTGTAAGTACTGCCAGCCAATCAGGGCCTTGCATCAGGGATGCGACTCGGCTGAGCGCTCTCCTAACCCGCTGGTCACATGGTCTGCAGGGGAGAGTGATGCTAAAGGGAGGTCATTTAGGGAGGCTAATGGTGACGTCGTTAGGACTGTCAGACGACTGCAGAATAACTCCAGTGTTCTGGGCTGGTTAAGAGCTGCACATGCTGGCTTAACTGACAAACAGAACCAGAAGACACATTCAGGATGAAGTGCAGCATTGTGATGGTGCTGGTGTGCTGTGTGCTCTACTAAAGGCATGTATGTATGTGTGTCTTTCTTAGTTTGTGCATGCACAGCGATGTGTACCTGTGTGTAGGTGTGTGTGTACCTGTGTGTGTGTGTGTACTGTGTGTGTGAGAGATAGTGTAGCAGGGTTGTGTATAGAACGCTGGCAGAGAAAAACAAATGCAGGCTGTTGCAGCCTCAGGGTCCAAACTACACAGCAGCACTATTTCATCAGAACTAAAGCTCTCAGTTCTAACCCCTCCCTCCCTCTCCCCCTCCCTCCCTCTCCCCTCCCTCCCTCCCTCCCTCCCTCCCTCCCTCCTCCCTCCCTCCCTCCCTCCCTCCCTCCGTCCCTCCCTCCCTCCTCCCTCCCTCCCCTCCCTCCCTCCCTCCCTCCCTCCCTCCCTCCCTCTCCCCTCCCTCCCTTCCCTCCCTCCCTCCCTCTCCCCTCCCTCCCCTCCCTCCCTCCCTCCCTCTCCCCTCCCTCCCCTCCCTCCCTCCCTCTCCCCTCCCTCCCTCCCTCCCTCCCTCCCTCTCCCCTCCCTCCCTCCCTCCCTCTCCCCTCCCTCCCTCCCTCCCTCCCTCTCCCCTCCCTCCCTCCCCATCCCTCCTTCCCTTCCTCCCTCCCTCCCTTACTTACTTTCTCTATCTCCCTCCCTCCCTTCTCTCCATCTCTCTCCCTATCTTTGTCTCTTTCTCCCTCCTCCCTCTATCTTTTCATCCCGCTCTCTCTCTCTCTGCCCCCCTTCTTTCCTTATCGCTCTTGGAAAACAATTTACTGATTAAAAAATGGGCTTGACCCCAAATAACCCCTACTGCTCCCTGACTTAAACCTTTGCCAGGACCCTACTCTCTCTCCCTCTCTCTGTGTCTCTCTGATTACTCTCTCTATTTCACCCATTCCTCCCCCCCCCCCCATTCCTTCCCCCCCCCCATTCCTTCTCTCCCCCCCCCATTCATCCCCCCCCCCCCCCCCATTCCTCTCTCCCCCCCCCCGCAGTACCAGATCTGTCTCCAAGCTTAGGTATCCATGTGTGTGTCCGGCAGCCATCTTTGTTTAGGTGTGATGAGAGGACAGACTGCAGGATGTTTCAGAGAGGAAGTCCTGAGCAGCTGGAGGAGAGATCATTACTCCAGACACACTGACAACAACTAGAACAACACATACTGAACCAGGAGCCTGCATCAGTGTGGGTCTGTTAACACACACACACACCCCCACACACACACACACACACACACACTGCACCAGGAGCCTGCATCAGTGTGGGTCTGTTAACACACACACACACCCCCACACACACACACACTGCACCAGGAGCCTGCATCAGTGTGGGTCTGTTAACACACACACACACCCACCACACACACACACACTGCACCAGGAGCCTGCATCAGTGTGGGTCTGTTAACACACACACACACACCTCCCCACACACACACACACTGCACCAGGAGCCTGCATCAGTGTGGGTCTGTTAACACACACACACACACACTGCACAGGAGCCTGCATCAGTGTGTGTGTGTTTCATCCTATAGCAGAACAGGATGAGAGGAGGGTTGGAGGGTGTTGCTATGGAAATGAAACATGTTTGTTCATTACACACTGAGGATTATGAGTGTGTGTGCTTGTGTAATGTATATCAGTGTGTAGTGATGTGTCTACATGTGCATAGTAAAGTGTGATCTAGGATGATGGTGTGTGTGAGTGATAGTCACTAACCTTGGAGCGTGGCGGAGCGCGGATGTACCACTTGCAGTCCACAGCTTCTGAAGCGAGCGCCTTGCCCTCTCTGACTATCTGCTGCGACTCAACGATGCCCTCTGCTCCCGCCCATGTTGAACTCACAGACTGGAGAAACAAGAGTCATGTGAGCAGTGTTAGGATGAAGGACAGCACACATAACCCCTAACACTAACACTGCACAACTAACACTGCACAACTAACACAGCACACATAACCCTAACACTAACACTGCACAACTAACACAGCACACCAACTAACACAGCACAACTAACACTGCACAACTAACACAGCACAACTAACACAGCACAACTAACACTGCACAACTAACACTGCACAACTAACACAGCACAACTAACACTGCACAACTAACACTGCACAACTAACACAGCACAACTAACACAGCACAACTAACACTGCACAACTAACACAGCACAACTAACACTGCAACAACTAACACAGCACAACTAACACAGCACAACTAAACACAGCCAAAATCCACAGAC
>CM059332.1:251981-271981 GCA_030340685.1 Protosalanx chinensis
CCCTCAGGTGACCCTACCTGTGTCTCAGAGCTCTGTCCTCTGATTGGTTGACCACAGAGAGCTCTGTCCACTGATAGGATGAACACAGAGAGCTCTGTCCACTGATAGGTTGACCACAGAGAGCTCTGTCCTCTGATTGGTTGACCACAGAGAGCTCTGTCCACTGATAGGTTGACCACAGAGAGCTCTGTCCACTGATAGGTTGACCACAGAGAGCACCCTGTCACACACTCTGATGATCTTCTGCTTCAGTCATCAGACCTCCTGTCTATCTCCAGTTCCTCTTCTTCATCCTCTCAGTTTATCCATTTTCTCATCCTCCGCTCTGTCAACCTCTTCTCTTCCTCTCCATGTTGTTTTCCCCTCTTCCTCATCACTCCTTCACTGCTGCTCCAGACTCATTAATACCTCTCTTCTCTCTCCTCTCTCCTCTCTCCTCTCTTCTCTCTCCTCTCTCCTCTCTCCTCTCTCCTCTCTCTTCTCTCCTCTCTTCTCTCTCCTCTTCTCTCTCTCCTCTCCTCTCTCTCCTCTCTCCTCTCTTCTCTCTCCTCTCTCCTCTCTCCTCTCTCCTCTCTCTTCTCTCCTCTCTTCTCTCTCCTCTTTCCTCTCTCCTCTCTCCTCTCTCCTCTCTTCTCTCTCCTCTCTCCTCTCTCCTCTCTCCTCTCCTCTCTCTTCTCTCCTCTCTTCTCTCTCTCCTCTCCTCTCTCTCCTCTCTTCTCTCTCCTCTCTCCTCTCCTCTCTCCTCTCTCCTCTCTCCTCTCTCCTCTCTCCTCTCTCCTCTCTCTCCTCTCTTCTCTCTCTCTTCTCTCCTCTCTTCTCTCTCCTCTTTCCTCTCTCCTCTCTCCTCTCTCTTCTCTCCTCTCTTCTCTCTCTCCTCTCCTCTCTCTCCTCTCTTCTCTCTCCTCTCTCCTCTCCTCTCTCCTCTCTCCTCTCTCCTCTCTCCTCTCTCCTCTCTCTCCTCTCTTCTCTCTCCTCTCTCTCCTCTCTCCTCTCTCTCCTCTCTCCTCTCCTCTCTCCTCTCTCCTCTCTCCTCGTTCCCCACTTTCCTCCAACAGACTATGGAACCATCCGGAAGGTCTTGTCTCCAATGAACCAGACCATGGGCAGCTGCCTATTGGAGGAGATTGAGTTGTTCCCTCCCAGGAAGAGGCAGCCTATCAGGAGCCTGTTGATCCTCCACAGCAGAAGTGAGCTGTATGTGGGCGTCAGAGATCAGGTTATCAAGATCCCGCTGATGAGGTGTAACTTCCACAAGAACAGAGAGTGAGTACTGAACACACACATGCAGGTACACACAGGCACACATTGAAGTGCACACACACACACGCATATGCACACACACACACACACATCTGGGCTTGATCTCAGGATTCATATGAATTCTTTGTAGGGGGTTGGCTGAGTTGGGCTGGTAATCAGAAGGTTCCTGGTTTGCCAGCAGTGCCAACATTACATTTTGTTCTTGGGCAAGGCACTTCACCCTACTTGCCTTAGGGGGAATGTCCCTGTATTGCTGTAAATCACTCTGGATTAGAGTGTCTGATAAATGACTAAATATAAATGCAGGCAGTTCACAACTCCTGACTGCTGTCTCTCCCAGACATCATGTCTGTGTGTCTGTGTGTACAGTATGTGTGTGTGTGTTTGTGTACAGTATGTGTGTGTGTGTTTGTGTACAGTATGTGTTTGTGTGTGTGTGTGTACAGTATGTGTGTGTGTTTCTGAGACTCTGGTCTGGGTTTCCAGCTGTTCTCATTAAAGAACAGAAACACTAAAGTGGTGAAACATCAGGGGATTCTTTCCGGGTGTGTAAAACCTGTAAACTGATCCCAGGAGAGAAACACAGGAATGAATCTAGTTCCTCGGTCAACATTTGTTGTGAGAAGATGGAAGCTTTTCATGGAAACACAAACATGCAAACATCCAGTTGTTTGGCAGAGGAAGTGCTGATGTCGCCTGTGGTTAGACTGCTGATACTATGAACATGGTAACAACACACTAACAGCAGCATTATCATACAGAACACAATGTGTAATCTCTCTCTCTCCCTGCTCCTTCCCACCTCACCTTCTCCCCCCTCTCTCTGTGCCAGGGCGTGTGTGGGGGCCAGAGACCCCTACTGTGGGTGGGACATGGTGCTAAAGAAGTGCACTACCCTGGAGGAGAGTGTGAGCATGGCACAGTGGGAGCAGAGCATTACCAAGTGTCCAGTGAGTTAAGTCAATGCTCTTACTGAGCCACATGTGGGACAGTCAGTCTGCCTGTGTTGTTACAGGGTCTGTGACTAAAGTCTGTTTTCTTCAGGATAGTTGAGGTCCAGGTTGAAAGTATTAAGGTTGTTCTACTCTGCCTAGTGTGGGGGACACAAGCTACCATCTGGTACTGGAAATGAAAATAAGCATAGAAGAAGAGTTTTAGTTTTTTTAAAGTGTATTGAAGGTTAAACTGAAAGGCCTCATTCACAGTATGTTTTTGTTAAGACTTCCACTGAGGTTAAATGGATCTCATCCAGCTCATAAATTAGTCTGCATGCAGCTTTGAGTCTCGCCGTCTTAAATGTAAGAAATCTGTGGGCTTGAACAATAGAAGAGTCGCTGTTGGATTAAAAGCAGCCGGTGAAATGAACACTCATGTTGAGATGCTCAGTGTTTTATGAAAGATGGCCCTTTTCATCTGACAAATGTCTGCTTCATCTTCAGCATCTCTGTCAGAAACACTCCCCTTTCCTCCATGTCTGTCTTTACCATCATGGAATGAACTTGTATTATTCTAAATCTAATTTTGAAGGAAAGGAGAAAATGAAACCAAAGTACAATATTTTTTGGAGCTTGTGTTTCTTCTGTTACCTTGTCTTTGCCTTTTGAAGATCACTGGTCTCTTGACATCTTCAGTTTGAATATATGACAAAGTGTAATTATCTAGGAGAGAAGAAACACTTCAGAAGGATCGTTTATTTCTACCCCTGTGAAATCACTAACAGAGTTTCCTCTTGTGTAGATTAAAATGCTTATTGCATTTTGAAAATATCCTGAAATATAACTGTTGAGTCAGATCACCTCCAGTTTGGAATTTCATGCTTTTGCCTTCTTATATTAGTGTGTCTGAACATCAGAGGTGAAGTATTGCTTCCATGAAACAGAACCCATTTTCTGTTCTATTGGAGAATTTAGTTCATTTACATTAGTCATTTTTTTGTAGCAGTAGATATTAACTTGAGTTAGCATCTAGTTGTAGTTAATATCTAGTAGTAGATATGAACTTTTTTTCAATGTATGCTTTTTTATAAAAGCTTTGGCTTTTATCATCCTTTGTACTTTTATATTGCACACAGAGGTAAATTGTCAAGTTTTTTTTCTTCAATTTAGTTTTCAACCACATTCTGTGTCTTAATATCCTGCATTATAAAGTCACCACCTTCCTGTTTGCACTTCTGAGCTCCTCTTCCTGTGTTTTCACCAGGTGCGTAATGTGACCCTGGATGGAGGTTATGGAGGCTGGTCAGGCTGGGGGTCTTGTAGCCATAACGACGGAGGCAGCGCTGGGTCATGTTTGTGCAGAACACGAGCTTGTGATAGCCCCGCCCCCCAGTGTGGCGGTCAGCAGTGTCATGGCATCAGCGTTGAGGTCGCCAACTGCTCCAGGTATCCATCCATCCATCTATATATCCATCAATCAGTTCATCCATCCATCCATCTATCCATCCATCCATCTATCCATCTATCCATCCAGCCATCCATCCATCCATCTATCTATCCATTTATCCATCCATCCATCTATCCATCCATCCATCCATCTATCTATCCATCTATCCATCCATCCATCTATCCATCCATCCATCTATCCATCCATCCATCCATCCATCCATCTATCCATCTATCCATCCATCCAGAACCTTACAGGCTGTAACCTGAATGAATAAATGTCTGCTAATAAATGTAACCATGGTAACCCTGGGATGTGTGTTTCCATAGGAACGGGGCCTGGACCCCCTGGACTTCCTGGTCTCCCTGCAGCACCAGCTGTGGTTTTGGGTTCCAGGTCCGCCAGCGCTCCTGCAGCAACCCAACCCCTCACCATGGGGGACGTGTGTGTGTGGGGCAGAACCGAGAGGAGAGGTAGCACACACACACACACATCAAAACACACTTATACACAACATAAGCATTACACTCTGAGGAGGCACTGAAAAAGATTCTATAACATCTACGCAGTGTCTCAAGGACAAACTGAACAGACACACATACAAAGACACACATACAAAGACACACATATGTCAAAGACACAAGGTCTTACCCAGAGACATTCTCCCAGCATCACTGCAGCCTTGTGCTCTAATATTTTAAACCATGGGAGTTGATTTCTTCTAAATTGCTTCTAAATTGCTGCAGTACAAACTTCACTCACCCCAATTAAGAACAAGAGCCGTGTCTCAGTAATGATCTGGCTTTAACACAAAGACCAGCCAGAGTCCTGAAGCTTTTCAGCTTCAGCAGGAATAATCACCTCTAAACTATGTTTGTCTGCTTCTCAAGCAACATAAAGAGAAGAATAAAATGGAGTCTTACAAAGCTCTGGTAAAGGAAGGTCAGTATCTGTTAGAAGTGTTTTCATCAGACCAAGTTCACTTTTCTGTAAAGTTGTTCTGTGGGGAGTCCTTCATGTCTATGACTGGACTGCAGCTGTGGAGAGAGAGATCTTAATGAAGCTGGACATTCTTAACCTGCTTCTTGGTTGCATCTTGGTAACATGTACGGCAGTCTGGCTCATTCCCTCCCTCAGTGATTGAGGGAGAGAGAGTGACAGTGGGTGTGATGGAATGAAAGTTAGGGAGGTATAGAGGTATGCTAAGATGGCAACCAAGAAAGATGGACAGAAAGAGAGATGGCTAACTGACTTATCCGTGGGTACCGTGGTAACGGAGCTGGCATGTTCAATTTAATGGTTCTGTGTTTACAGCTATGGAGAGGCCTCACACACACGCACACATACTTAGAGTGCTTGGCCAGAAGTACCTCAGAAGTCTGGCCTCAAGCATTTAAGGAAAGAAGTTCAATGTTGATCTCAACCATGCGATACCTAGAAGCTGAAAATGCATCAATGAAATGTACAGCTTCCAATGAGGTTCTCCCTGTACTGTATTCTACAGAGCACATTAACACAGCGGACGCTTGCTTAGCCTATAGGAAGTCATTAGCAGGATTCTGCTTTTGATATTCAGCCCAGGCTTGTGAGAGTGGAGGCAGTACTGCAGAGTGACAGTGCATTAAACAAAGGCTAATCTCATCTGGACCAAAGCTATTTGCATAGATAGATTGACAACAAGTTTAGCCTGGCTGTGATTCTCTCTGTCTATCGTATCTCTTTACCACCGCTCTCCTTTCCTCCTATCGTCAACCCTTCCTCCCCTCTTCCTCCATTGCCCCCCTGTTCCCTCCTGACCTGATGAAGCACAGGTGCTCTAAAGCTTGAGGACTCAAAAACACACCACTAGTATTTCTAAAGTTACTGAAAGGTTTCGAACAATAACAGTAAAATATGTTAGAACTGAACTGTCCCTCATCCCTGCTAAGCTTCAGAGAATATGAAGGAGACGCTTTATATGTAGAACTCAACAAAGTACTGCTCTGTTTGTTAATTCCTCAAAAGGCAGTTTTTTTGCCTCAAAAACCACACATAAACCCTGTAGTTTATGAAACCAAGGTACTTTTATCACGTCTAAAAGCTGTAAGTAAATGACATTCTCCATTCTCCACTGTCTATAGAATATTGCTTTGGATAATAAGATGGGAGTAATTAACCAATGGTGCCATGCAGTGATCCTGTCTAGTAAATGATCTCAATAAAGATGATAAACGTGACCACATGTCTGCTTCAGACTGTCGTTAAGACACACACACACACACACACACAGACTCATTAAGATCTGAGATGAAGTTCTCATTGATAGGATTTTCCATGCCCCCCCCATTCTTCCTTGTGTTGTGATTCCATCAATAACTCTTCTTTCATGATGTGTCATGGCTGCTGTCAGATGAATAAAAGAGATGAATCTGTCCTGTCTGCAGAGAAGCTCCCATCCTAACTGTCCTGTATATCTGTGGAGGAGATCCCCTCCAGCACATCTCATTACATGAACCCAACTTCTGTGATGCTATTTCAGTCCAAAGATCCAAATATGTCATAGAAGTCCTGCGATGCCTTGAGAGTGTTTATTTATCCCTGTCTGGATCTCAACTCCAAGAAACCACTTATTTACTGCACAGCTCCAACACACTAGATGGTGGTGGTGTTGGTAGTGCTAATTTAATACAATTTAACACATATTGGCCCTCTATCTTATCTCGTTATGGTTAGGGTTGGGTTAGGGTTAGGGTTGGGTTAGGGTTGGGTTAGGGTTGGGTTAGGGTTAGGGAAGGGTTAGGGTTAGGGTTGGGTGTCTCTCTTTCCTCACTATCTTCTTCCTGTCTCTCAGGTACTGTAACGAGCACCTCCCCTGTCCTCCTCATGTTTACTGGTCAGCCTGGTCGTCATGGGAACGCTGCACCGTGCCCTGTGGAGGTGGCATCCAATCACGACACAGAACCTGTGAGAATGGCAACGAGTGCCCCGGCTGTGGCCAGGTAGGACGGTAACAAGACACCCTGTATATCACTCCTTTCTCCCATCTCTCCTCTCCCAATCTCTCCTCTCTCCCCATCTCTCCTCTCCCCACCTCTTCCCATCTCTCCCCACCTCTTTTCATCTCTCCTCCTTTCTCCCCATCTCTCCCCATCTCTCCCCATCTCTCCTCATCTCTTTCCATCTCCCCATCTCTCTTCTACTCTCTCTCGCTCATTTTTTCCCTCCCTCTTTCTCTTTCCTCTATGTATTTACACCCCCCTTTCTCCTACCCTCGTTCACTACAACCCCCCCCATCCTCCAGTTCATTTACAGCATGTTGGCCTTTTGAGGTCCTGAGTCTGAAATACTGCTTTGAGCGGCAGTGAGGCGCTTCCCTCAGTCTATAATAACCTTTAGCAGACATATCCATTACTGAGGTCTATCTCTGTCCATATGTATGAACGTACAGGACACTTTAGTAATGTGAGGATGAAGATGGAATGTGAATCACACTGAAATGATGGTTGTGGTCAGGTTGTGGTCAGGTTGTGGTCAGGTTGTGGTCAGGTTGTTGTACCTCTATTTTCTCCAGGTATGTTCCCTGTGTGGGTTTAGGATGTTGTGGTTGTATCACTATGTAAGGCGCTGGGCTGTAGGGACTATTTACCAACATTAGAGGTGAATTACAGCACTTTTCTCTCTCTCTGTTCAGCATTATTTTCTTCTCATCTTTCTCATCTTTATCTCTCTTTCTCAATGCCCCCCCACACACTCTCACACACACACACACTCACACACACACACACACACTCATACACACACACACACACACACTCTCACACACACACACTCACACACACACACACACACTCACACACACACACACACACACTCTCACACACACACACACACTCACACACACACACACTCACACACACACACACTCACACACACACACACACACTCACACACACACACACACACACACACACACAAACTGCCCCAGGTAACCTGGAAGTTTCAGTCTATTCATTGACTCGTAATCTTCCAGTTGACCAACAGAAGGATAATCCCAGATTTCCTTCAGGCAGCTGTGTTGTGATCATGTCCCTGAGCTTGAGGGCCTCTGGAACAGCTTAGTTAGCTAGTGTCACTGCTACATCTGAACTCCAATCCCAGAAGCATCTTTAGGTTCCTCAGTAACTCCATCCCAGCTATCTAAAGACCCGTTACTACAATTAGCCTGAGTTGTAGTAGGAATGTAACTAATATGCAATTTTCTCAGCTGCAGTAAATTTGAGGTGTGGTGGCCTAGTTTGTATTTGGAGGAAAAGTTGTGGAAACATGTGAGGTGGCATTTGTACTCCAGACCACAGAGAAGGGATGTGGAGAATATTGATCCCCTTTACTGTGTTGAGGAACCGACAGTCTTACTGGGGAGAGATGCTGCTTTAGGACCCATCTGTTCTGCCCTGGATAGAGCCGTCTTTAATGAAGACAGAAACACTGAACTGTTATCAGCTCACGTACAAAACACACATCACACACTTTGTACTCAGCACTCCAGCTTTGTACACCATGTGGTCATGCATATCTCCTTCCATGGGGGTCAGCGTGTGTGTGTGTGTGTCACTGTGTGTGTGTCACTGTGTGTGTGTGTGTGTGTCAGTGTGTGTCACTGTGTGTGTGTGTTATGTAGGCACCTTCCTGTGGATCTTCCTCTGTCTTGGTGTGTCTCTAGTCTTTGTCTGCTAGAATGACTCTTCCTCTGTTCACCTGTGGTCCATCAACGTCATGAGGCAGACGTCATGAGGCAGACGTCATGAGGCAGACGTCATGAGGCAGATGTCATGAGGCAGACATCATGAGGGTTAGGGTCTCATCTGATGCATGAACACTTAACTTAGCTCAGGCTTTAGGCCTTCCTCCTGAGGGAAACCATCTCATCCAGGTGTGTAAACAAGCTTCTCAGCAGAAATGCTTCTTGGTTTGTGATTCACATGGATGAGAACAGCAGGTTGGCAGTGCTGCAGCCGGTCGCCTAATTCAATCCATGTTGCAGTTCCACGTGCTGCTCGTCATGTCTGACTGGGTTCTGCTGCCATTTCACTTTCACTTCATTTTCCTTGAATAGAGATGTGGAACTGATCTGGTCCAGACTGGGCGGGGGGCAGAAGGAGGCAGGAGGAGGCAGGGGGAGGCAGGAGGAGGCAGGAGGAGGCAGGAGGAGGCAGGAGGAGGCAGGAGGAGCACAGGAGGAGGCAGGAGGAGGCAGGAGGAGGCAGGGGGAGGCAGGAGGAGGTAGGAGGAGGCAGGAGGAGCACAGGAGGAGGCAGGAGGAGGCAGGAGGAGGCAGGGGGAGGCAGGAGGAGGCAGGAGGAGGCAGGAGGAGCACAGGAGGAGGCAGGAGGAGGCAGGAGGAGGCAGGGGGAGGCAGGAGGAGGCAGGAGGAGGCAGGAGGAGGCAGGGGGAGGCAGGAGGAGGCAGGAGGAGGCAGGGGGAGGCAGGAGGAGGCAGGGGGAGGCAGGAGGAGGCAGGAGGAGGCAGGAGGAGGCAGGGGGAGGCAGGAGGAGCACAGGAGGAGGCAGGAGGAGGCAGGAGGAGGCAGGGGGAGGCAGGAGGAGGCAGGAGGAGGCAGGAGGAGGCAGGAGGAGGCAGGGGGAGGCAGGAGGAGGCAGGAGGAGGCAGGGGGAGGCAGGAGGAGGCAGGGGGAGGCAGGAGGAGGCAGGGGGAGGCAGGAGGAGGCAGGAGGAGGCAGGGGGAGGCAGGAGGAGGCAGGAGGAGGCAGGGGAGGCAGGAGGAGGCAGGAGGAGCACAGGAGGAGGCAGGAGGAGGCGGGGGGGGCAGAAGGAGGCAGGAGGAGGCAGGGGGAGGCAGGAGGAGGCAGGAGGAGGCAGGAGGAGGCAGAGGGAGGCAGGGGGAGGCAGGGGGAGGCAGGGGGAGGGCAGGAGGAGGGCAGGAGGAGGCAGGGGTAGGCAGGAGGAGGCAGGGGGAGGCAGGAGGAGGCAGGGGGAGGCAGGAGGGGCAGAAGGAGGCAGGAGGAGGCAGGAGGAGGCAGGAGGAGCGCAGGAGGAGGCGGCAGGAGGCGGCAGGGGGAGGCAGGAGGAGGCAGGAGGAGGCAGGAGGAGGCAGGAGGAGGCGGGGGGCAGAAGGAGGCAGGAGGAGGCAGGAGGAGGCAGGAGGAGGGAGGAGGAGGCAGGAGGAGGCAGGAGGAGGCAGCAGTCCAGCTTCTCATCGCTAATGTTGCAATGAAATTAGTCAGGCTCAGGAACATCTTTACACAGACAAACGCACAAGGTTGAGGGCTTTTCAAGGGAGTTGATTACTAATCCAGGCAATGATGATAGATTTGAACATTTCCAGTTTATACCAGTTTATTGATGTTTTCCCTTCAGAACTGTGGTTCATTTCTGAAGCATTACAACTTATTGTTGTTATTAAAATGAAATCTCCAAAGTTGATTTGATTATTTAATGAAGTGTCTCACCCTCTGGCATGTAGAGTATGAATAGAGCATCAGATGGCTGCACTGGAGATGCTCTGAGGGTTTAAACTGAGGAGAGGACATGACATCAACACCCATTAAATATTCACTGTGTTTGGACACGCCTCATCAAACAGCCCCTCCCATTCTGCACTCCACATGTTGATGTCATCACTGTGGTGATATGGATGGTTAGTGATGTCATCACTGCGGTGATATAGAGGGTTAGTGATGTCATCACTGTGGTGATATAGAGGGTTAGTGATGTCATCACTGTGGTGATATAGAGGGTTAGTGATGTCATCACTGTGGTGATATAGAGGGTTAGTGATGTCATCACTGTGGTGATATAGAGGGTTAGTGATGTCATCACTGTGGTGATATAGAGGGTTAGTGATGTCATCACTGTGGTGATATAGAGGGTTAGTGATGTCATCACTGTGGTGATATAGAGGGTTAGTGATGTCATCACTGTGGTGATATAGAGGGTTAGTGATGTCATCACTGTGGTGATATAGAGGGTTAGTGATGTCATCACTGTGGTGATATAGAGGGTTAGTGATGTCATCACTGTGGTGATATAGAGGGTTAGTGATGTCATCACTGTGGTGATATAGAGGGTTAAGTGATGTCATCACTGTGGTGATATGGATGGTTAGTGATGTCATCACTGTGGTGATATAGAGGGTTAGTGATGTCATCACTGTGGTGATATAGAGGGTTAGTGATGTCATCACTGTGGTGATATAGAGGGTTAGTGATGTCATCACTGTGGTGATATAGAGGGTTAGTGATGTCATCACTGTGGTGATATAGAGGGTTAGTGATGTCATCACTGTGGTGATATAGAGGGTTAGTGATGTCATCACTGTGGTGATATAGAGGGTTTGTAAGGTGTAGCTAGCTGGTAGTTAGGGTTAGTTCAGTGTTAATCACTGTTTGTGTTCCTGTGTGTCTGCAGGAGTATCAGTCTTGTAACTCCTTCCCATGTCCTGACCTGAAGAAGACCACCCCCTGGACCCCCTGGACGCCCGTCAACATCTCAGATAACGGGGGTCACTATGAGCAGCGCTTCCGCTACACCTGTAAGGCCCGTGTGCCAGAGCCCGCACTCCTGGAGGTGGGACGCCAGAGGATTGAGATGCGATACTGTTCCAGTGATGGATCCACAGGCTGCTCCACAGACGGTGAGCAGACGCCTCTCAGACTTTCCTCTGTGACCAGCGTTGTTGATGGTTTCCATTTTCTGTTTCTCTCGTCTCTCTTTCGTCTCTCTCCTCTCTCCTCTCTCCTCTCTCCTCTCTCCTCTCCTTTTCGTCCCTGCAGGGTCCTTCATCAGTTGTCAACTTCTCTTTTTGTGAATATCTCTCCTTCACAGCCGCTTTCTCTTCTTCTTCTTAGTCAAATCCTCCTCAAACTGCTTGGAGATCCTTCTAGTAGCTCCGAGCCACAGAAAGCAGCTGTAGTCTAACAGCCACAGTTTATCTGACATTTACCCACAGCAGGACTCCCAGCTGGTTGTAGCTCCCAGATCCCAGATCCCAGATCCCAGATCCCAGATCCTGTTCTCTCCTGTCTCACCTGCTGTCAGACAGTCTGTTACAGTCTGATCACAGTCAAACAGACTGCTGTGTTAGTGGGAGAGAGGAGTTAACACAGAAGGAGGCAGTAACGTGGTTGTGGATACAGACGCAGCTGTTCAAATTTGGTGGTTTATTGAGTCGCTTGCAGGTCAAGAGAGACCCAGGTTCTTGGTCCAAAGCATTAATATGGGCTCTGGTCTCTGGTCTCTCTCAACTTTGTTTCTCTTTACTGGCTCTCTCCCTCTCAGTCACTGTCTGCTTGTTTGGTTTCTGTCTCTCTCTCTCTCTGAGGTGACACTAGACTCCCAGGTTCCTGTTACCTCAGCTATCACAGATGATGCAGGCAGTGTCCCTTTAAAGAAGACTTGTTCATAGAAAAGTGTGTCATGGCTTTGATTTGCAGGAGCTGGTTTAAGAAACTAAGTGTTTCATTAAAGACTTAACACTGCCACCCTGAAGTGAAACTAACTTCTGTTATGTGTTAATTAAATCCTTTCAAAGGGACCGAACATGTGCTTTTCACTCTGTTGTAAGAAAAAGTCTCTGTTGTGGAGATAAGTTATATAAAACAGCAGATGGTGAAGTTGTGTTGGTTGACTTGTATGTGTTCATACTACTGTATATTTCTGATTTAAAGCCAGCCTGGCCAACCTCCCCACTCCCTCCCCCCACTCCCCCTCTTCCACCACTGCTGAGAGTTTAAGCTTCTTAGCTTAAGACCTTATAGATAGTGAACTTGGAAAAGTGACAGAAATAGGCTGGTGTCGTGTGGTTGTCTCTAGAGATAAC
Source organism: Protosalanx chinensis (assembly GCA_030340685.1). Classification (NCBI taxonomy): domain Eukaryota; kingdom Metazoa; phylum Chordata; class Actinopteri; order Osmeriformes; family Salangidae; genus Protosalanx; species Protosalanx chinensis. The sequence goes on from CM059332.1 coordinate 264,438, forward strand.
TCCTGTCCTCTATTGTGTGGTTGTCTCTAGAGATAACTCCTGTCCTCTATTGTGTGGTTGTCTCTAGAGATAACTCCTGTCCTCTATTGTGTGGTTGTCTCTAGAGATAACTCCTGTCCTCTATTGTGTGGTTGTCTCTAGAAATAACTCCTGTCCTCTATTGTGTGGTTGTTTCTAGAGATAACTCCTGTCCTCTATTGTGCGGTTGTCTCTAGAGATAACTCCTGTCCTCTATTGTGTGGTTGTCTCTAGAGATAACTCCTGTCCTCTATTGTGTGGTTGTCTCTAGAGATAACTCCTGTCCTCTATTGTGTGGTTGTCTCTAGAGATAACTCCTGTCCTCTATTGTGTGGTTGTCTCTAGAGATAACTCCTGTCCTCTATTGTGTGGTTGTCTCTAGAGATAACTCCTGTCCTCTATTGTGCGGTTGTCTCTAGAGATAACCCCTGTCCTCTGTCGTGTGGTTGTCTCTAGAGATAACCCCTGTCCTCTGCAGACTGTCTCTCACTGTAGAGAGTATTGCCTGTATTGGAGAGAGAGGCAGGCATGGGATGAAGGGGACATCTTAACAGTCACAAGATCTGCGTCTTCGTATCCACTGTTAGCACTCAGGGTGTCCAAAGCATGGTGTGTTTGTGTATGTGAGTGTGTATGTGTGTGTCACCCCCCCCACCCCCTGCCTGATTCCCTGCAGCCAGCATAGTGATAGATACCCTCACAGACCCTGCAGTTAACTTATATCAAACCAAGAGGCTATTCCAAGATAATGATCACCACTCTGAAAGGATGTATTGATGTCCACGATCGGGGGAAACTCCTGGATATCTTCCTGATATGATGAGGGTCCATCAGGAACAGTCTGGCATCTGATGAAGATTTAGAGTTAGCATTAAGCTGCACACCATTGATCCAGCCTACTTGACAGACCCCCCCGTCCCCTCCACCCCCCCACCCCCCCCCACCCACCCCCAACCCGCCTCCTCTAGAAGGAGGCTGTAAAGCAGGGCAGCACATTGTGTGTACATGTGCATTTTTATGCATCCACAAATTGAGTGTGTCCTTGTGTGTCTTGTGTTTGTGGGCGAGTTTGTGTTGTGTGTGTCTGATTGTGATCAGCACAGTAAACTAAACAGCAAGGTTGTGTATCACTAGCAGATAGAGAGTGTTACACACTTCCACAAAACAAACTATAAACTACCACACTGCTCACAGTCTAAAAAACGACATCAATAAACATACACTGTGTGTTCCTACACAAGGTAAGCTGCTCCTAAGGCACATTTAAAAGACCCTTTCGAAAACAACAGTTCCTTGACAGAAAGTTTATTTTGCCAGCCTCTTGAAAAGTCCTCTGTTGCAGACAGTCAAAAGACTGTTAGCTGGTCCCCAAGTTCTCAGGTGTGTTTGACAGTTTCATGATGTTCATTTCCCTGATCTGCCCCCTGTGAACCTGACAACATGAAGAGCGTTTCCAGTGTCTGTGGAGATATTAATCTGTATTCGCTGAAAGAAATCATGCAGATATGATTTATCTGAGTGGTGAGATGGAGTCATCTCAGACATACGGAGCCATTTCGTTCCAGCGATCAAAGTTTAATAGCAGTGATTAACTAATGACTAAGGATCTGAAGCGATTAAGAAATGTATCTTGGCTTTAATACACAGTGATTGTTCTGTAATCTTTTCATCACCAGTTTATTTCTCACTCTCCAGAATTATTCTTTTTTTCCCCCTTGTTTCACCTTGCTGTGAACACTGACCGATCTTCAAATCTGTTTCCTCTGTTATCTGTGTCGGCCTGTGCTTAGATTTAAGGATGAAAATGCTGAGAACTTTCTTTTTCCAACGTTCAATGAAAAACATCTCCTTTCCTCCAGTATGTCCACATGCAGCATGACCTTCATGATGTTTTATAGAACAGACAGGTAATAATGTTGTTGGGGCAGTGCAGTGTGCGGTGCAGTGTGCAGTGCAGTGTGTAGTCCAGTGTGCGGTGCAGTGTGCAGTGCAGTGTGCAGTGCAGTGTGCAGTGCAGTGTGTAGTCCAGTGTGTAGAAGCCTCTGGAATGGTCACAGTAACGCTCAGTAAAGTCGCAGCTCAGGAGGAAAATTAGAAAAAGGTTTTTATGATTTGGAAGGACGTCAGTCTTTCTGTATGTCTGTGTTTATTTGACTACACATCAAACAGAAAGAGATGGAGGTGGAGAGAGAATGTTGTCCTTGTCCCTCACTGTGTCCCTGTACTTGCAGTGAGTCGCTCTGGATAAGAGCGTCTGCTAAATGGCTAAATATAATGTACATTTTATGTAATCGGCTGAAAAGCTTTTGGCTTTTGTAAGTTATGACTCCGTTTGTCTTAAAAGAAACAGTGAAATGTCAGTATGAGTGATGAATTTCAGCTTAGATACACTGAGTGCAAGGCCAGGTCCTCTTACCGAGCAGACATCACTAGTAGCTCATAAGAACCTAATCCACCTGGCTGATGAATGACAACATTACTGCATCCTCGTCCCTTCAAAGTTTCTGTCTGTCCATCCCTCCCTCCCTCCCTCCCTCCCTCCCTCTCTGTCCATCTCTCCCTGCCTCCCTCCCTCCCTCTCTGTCCATCTCTCCCTGCCTCCCTCCCTCCCTCTCCCTCCCTCCCTCTCTGTCCATCTCTCCATCCCTCCCTCCCTCCCTCTCCCTCCCTCCCTCTCTGTCCATCTCTCCCTGCCTCCCTCCCTCCCTCCCTCTCCCTCCCTCCCTCCCTCTCTGTCCATCCCTGCCTCCCTCCCTCTCCCTCCCTCCCTCTCTGTCCATCTCTCCCTGCCTCCCTCCCTCTCCCTCCCTCCCTCCCTCCCTCTCCATCCCTCCCTCCCTCTCCCTCCCTCCCTCTCCCTCCCTCCCTCCCTCCCTCCCTCTCCATCCCTCCCTCCCTCCCTCTCCCTCTCCCTCCCTCCCTCCCTCCCTCCCTCTCCCTCCCTCCCTCCCTCCCTCCCTCCCTCCCTCCCTCCCTCTCCATCCCTCCCTCCCCCTCCCTCCCTCCCTCCCTCCCTCTCCATCTCTCCCTCCCTCTCTCTCTCGGTCTCTGTTCAGTTGCTTGTGTCCAGCTGTTGTTGTCATGGTGTCCAGCTGTGGTTGCCGTAGTGTCCTCGCTCCTCCCTGGCTGCTGTTACTGGCCTTGTTTAAACACATCTTCTGCATCTATTTGTTCTCCCCATTTGTTATTGTTGATGCTACATCTCACTTCCCCTATGACAGTTCTGTTTTCCAGTTAGTTCCAGTTTGTATTTCAGCCTCCTCTGTGTTGCTGCACTAGCTGCTGGGGTTGCAGTTTAGCTCATCTGCTCCACTCCAGAGACTCGTCACCCTCTCCAATGTTCTTTCACCAAATCGATTGAACCAGTCGGCCCTCGATTGAAAACAACAATAGCTTTGTGTTGTTTTGGCATCCACCTTAGCTCCTGTGATCCCATATACACTGAGACACATGGATATACACTGAGACACATGGATATACACTGAGACACATGGATATACACTGAGACACATGGATATACACTGAGACACATGCATATACACTGAGACACATGGATATACACTGAGACACATGGATATACACTGAGACACATGGATATAACTGAGACACATGGATATACACTGGAGACACATGGATATACACTGAGACACATGGATATACACTGAGACACATGGATATACACTGAGACACATGATATACACTGAGACACATGGATATACACTGTAGACACATGGATATACACTGAGACACATGGATATACACTGAGACACATGGATATACACTGAGACACATGCATATACACTGAGACACATGGATATACACTGAGACACATGGATATACACTGAGACACATGGATATACACTGAGACACATGGATATACACTGAGACACATGGATATACACTGAGACACATGGATATATACTCTGTCCTGCACATGCACAGGGCAGGGTGGAGTTGTGAGCAGGCCTTGATAAAGAGTACAGGTCACAGTGGCAGACAGAGCTGTTCATGGCACTGCCTGCTCAGAATCAATAAAGCTCAGGGTCCTCAGTGGACCTGTCAGAAAGGTACAGAGGACCTCAAGGTCGTCTCCAGCCTTAGAGGATGTTTTCACTGTGGGCTGAATACCAAGCAAACTGCAGAAGCATACAGCACTGTTCACCACAACAACAGGAGAGTGAAATATGAGTCCCTCTGCATGTAGCAGCAAGGGGGCTGAGGGACTGAAGGACTCCAAAAGTGTGAAGCCACTTAGATATTTTATTTGAAGGATTGTTTTTTAGTTTTTTTTCTGCAATCCTTTTTAATTGTAAACACCAGCAATCAGAAAATATAATTTTCACAGCTGCATTGATTAATGTTCCCTGTAATTGTAGTTTAATTTAAATGGCTGTTTCAAATTTCATTAGGAATATCAGAAGAAATAGTGCAGATTAGTCCAGTCCAGTCAGTTAGTTCAGTAACACTGGCGTGGAACTTCATGATGAAGTTGTGTGTGTGTGTGCGTCCATGTGTCTGTGTGTGTGTGTGTGTGGTTCGTCCATACGTGTGGTGTGTAAAATGGAATCTCCTCAGTTCATAGCTCTCAGCTGCCCATCATTATGAACATTAAATCTGTTAGTACCCCCATGTAATGTCATTAGGAATAACATCTCCGCAATTCAGCGCAACAAATGAAATTAATAGGGGACCTGTTGGGGACCTGTTGTCTTCTTGATGGTCATAATCCTACATAGGTTTGTGGTCCTCACGGTCAGGGGCACTGCTGCTGTTGCTCCTGCTGCTGCTCCTGCTGTCTGCTCCTGCTGCTGCTGTTGCTCCTGCTGCTGCTGCTGCTCCTGCTGCTGCTACTGCTGCTGCTGCCTGGTTCAGTCAGGTGCTGCTGCTGCTGCTGCTGCTCCTGCTGCTGCTGCTCCTGCTGCTGCTGCTGCTCCTGCTGCTGCTGCTCCTGCTCCTGCTCCTGCTGCTGCTGCTGCTCCTGCTGCTCCTGCTCCTGCTGCTGCTGCTGCTGCTCCTGCTCCTGCTCCTGCTGCTGCTGCTGCTGCTCCTGCTCCTGCTGCTGCTCCTGCTGCTCCTGCTCCTGCTGCTGCTCCTGCTCCTGCTCCTGCTGCTGCTCCTGCTGCTGCTTGGCTCTTTGCTTCCTACAGCTACACTGTTGCCATCGGAGATGCCTGCCTTACATTTCTAAACCTGTTCGCTGAATGCTCTTATAGTTCTTCTCTTGGCACTTATTGGCTTCTCACGATGTATGTTTCATAATCTATGAACCTGCTGTGTTCGGGGTCTATCACGTTGCTATGATCAGTGACCGATGCTCTTTGGTAAAGTTCTCTCTTGTAAGTCGCTTTGGATAAAAGCGTCTGCTAAATGAATAAATGTGCAGTGCCTCTAGCTCCAGCCTGACCCCCTATCTCCCCTCTCTCTCTGTCCCCAGGGGAGCTTCTACGGTCGGGCAGAGTATCAGGCCACATGGTGTAATGGAGGCTGGGCGTCCTGGGGGCCCCTGGTCTCAGTGCAGCAGGGACTGCAGCCGTGGGATCCGGAGCCGTAAGCGCACCTGCACCAGCCCAGAGCCTCGTTCTGGAGGGGCTGGCCTGCCTTGGGGCCTCCACAGGAGTACCAAGAGTGTAACGTCACCCCCTGTCCAGGTCAGGCACAACCACACAACATCCAACACACACACATCAACACACACACATCAACACACACACACCAACACACACACATCAACACACACACATCAACACACACACATCAACACACACACACCAACACACACACATCAACACACACACATCAACACACACATCACACACACACACACAACACACACACATCAACACACACACATCAACACACACACATCAACACACACACATCAACACACACACATCAACACACACACACCAACACACACACACCAACACGCAAACCACCCTGGAATGCAAACACCCAAGCACACCCACGCTTAGGCACAGGGTATATTTAATACACACTTACCCACTTACCTCTAATGCACACAGGTCAGGTTCCAAACAGGTCAGGGTCTTTATTACAACTGTAAGACAACTGCTGTGATGCGGCTGTTTCCTTTCATATCTGTGGCAACATCACAAGAAGCAAAGCAGAGAAAGTAGGAAGGTCTTTGTGAGCATGAAGCTGAGAAACACACAAAGGAAATCTGAGTCGGACGCACTGTGTGAGGAAGGCATCACCTCCCCCTGTGTGAGGAAGGCATTCACCTCCCCCTGTGTGAGGAAGGCATCACCTCCCCCTGTGTGAGGAAGGCATCACCTCCCCCTGTGTGAGGAAGGCATCACCTCCCCTGTGTGAGGAAGGCATCACCTCCCCCTGTGTGAGGAAGGCATCACCTCCCCCTGTGTGAGGAAGGCATCACCTCCCCCCTGTGTGAGGAAGGCATCACCTCCCCCTGTGTGAGGAAGGCATCACCTCCCCCTGTGTGAGGAAGGCATCAACCTCCCCCTGTGTGAGGAAGGCATCACCTCCCCCTGGGTTTGGACTGTGTAATTACATTGTAGGTTAATTATTCTGGCATCTTTTGGGAGCTGAGCTCTGTTGTGGAGAAAGACACACGGAGAAGAGTGGTAGATTCAGAAAACGAGGGAGAGAATGGGGGAGGAGACGGGGGAGAAGGGGGAGAGACAAACAGACAGAAACAGAGAGAGAGAGAGAGAGAGAGAGGTTGTGAGACAATGTACCCTGCTCTCTGTTCTGTTGCTAGCAGTGAGGGGAAGCGTTCTAATGAAATCAGTGTTCTGTCTGACAAGGTAAGTAATGTGCTGTCTAAATGGAAATGTGACGCTCAGCACATCTGATTGCCCCCCCATCAGCCCCCCCACACGAAGAGGATTATTATATGATTTGGATCATACATCAACAGGCTGTTTGTGAAGGAACGGGACATTTTAGTTAGCTGGTAATCTGCTGCTGTAGCAGAGTGGGTTAAGGTGGACCTGTAGCAGGTCAGGAGTGGGTTAAGGTGGGACCTGTGGTTAGGGTTAGTACATTTACATTTTACAGACGCTTTTATCCAAAGCGATTTAGGGTTCTTAGGGTTAGGGTTATCCAAAGGGACATTTTTCCCTGAGGTACGTAGGGTGAAGTGCCTTGCCCAAGGACACAATGTCACATAGCCACAGCTGGGGCTCGATCTCACAACCTTCTGATCGTGAGGCCAACGCCTTAACCATTGAGCCATCTGACTCCCTTCAGGGTCACTGAGCCATCTGACCCCCCTTCAGGGTCACTGAGCCATCTGACCCCCTTCAGGGTCACTGAGCCATCTGACCCCCCTTCAGGGTCACTGAGCCATCTGACCCCCTTCAGGTCACTGAGCCCATCTGAACTCCCTTCAGGGTCACTGAGCCATCTGACTCCCTTCAGGGTCACTGAGCCATCTGACCCCCTTCAGGGTCACTGAGCCATCTGACCCCCTTCAGGGTCACTGAGCCATCTGACCCCCTTCAGGGTCACTGAGCCATCTGACCCCCTTCAGGGTCACTGAG
>CM059332.1:276981-410586 GCA_030340685.1 Protosalanx chinensis
GTATTGTAGGTAAGGTTGGCTTTATGTCTTCGCTCTTACATCAGTGAGAGCAGATCTAACAAGGTGTCAGGAGCTTTGAAACTGGGTTCTGGCTGGGCTGGTGTTTCTGTAAATTACAGACCAGAAACAGAACTGTAACAGCATGGACTCTTTGGCTCAGGACAGACTTCTTTGAGTGAAATGGTCTTCATTTCTCATGCCATTAGGGTCTGAAGTGACAGTATAATCCAGTTCTTCCTTTGGTGGAGAGCCAGAGATGAATTTAGAACAGCCTCAGATAGGAGCATGTAAAACATGAATCCTGTCTTATTTCCACACTGCTCCAAACTCCACTCTTTTATTCCGTTTAATATGCAGATATGTCATCCAGATGTTACAGTTACTGAATACATTGAGTTGTACAGTGCAAAGCTAAGATGAACACCTGCTGTCATAACATCTCAAATCTCAAACTGCTTTGTCTTTCAGCAGGAATCAGTTAGAGAGAAGGACAGGAAGGGTTGCTGACAGATGAGCTGTTGCTCACCTAGAGGAGCCATGTTGTTAGAGCTGCTCTAGTCCTCTGTGGTCAGGAGCAGAGTGGGGATCTTTACATTACATTTATTCATTTAGCAGACGCTTTTATCCAAAGCGACTTACAAGAGAGAGCTTTTACAAAGAGCATCAGTCATTGAGCATAGCAACGTGATAGACCTCGAACACAGTGGGTTTTTTAGATCGTGAATCATACATCATGAGAACCAATAAGTGCCAAGGGAAGAACTATAAATGCATAACACAATGATTGTGAACATACAGCAAGAGATACAACAACAACACTGGCAAGTCACCATATGGGGACCAACAAATAGTTCTAAAGCACATTAGATTATGTGAAGTGCCATACTATTCCTAAGTGCCATTAAATTCTCTAATTAAGTGAGTTTTAAGCCTTCTTTTGAAGGTGAGAAGGCAGTCTGTGCTTCTGATGGAGGTGGGGAGTTGATTCCACCATTGGGGAGCCAGGCAGTGGAAGAGTTTGTGTTGCGCTCGGGCGCTCTTGAGGGGAGGTACCACTAGACGGTAGTCAGCAGATGACCGTAGGTGACGGGTGGGGGTATAGGGCTGGAGGAGAGAGTTGATATAGGTCGGGGCAGTCCCGTTTACAGCCCGGAAGGTCAGCACCAGGGTCTTGAATCTTGATCTTTAGTGGTACACAAAGCTGTACTCAACATGTCCTCCAGTGAGAGGCCCTCAGTGTTGGCTCCTAGCTGCTTCTACAGTTGCATGCATCTCTAATCCGGTTAGATGGTACAAAAGGGCACAAGATAGATAGATAGATAGATGAACCTTTATTTGTCCTCCAGGGGGTGGAAATTGCAGTTCACAACAGCAATGGCAAGGGCTCCATTGTGGCTCATGTGAGGATGACTGTTGCTCGTTCCTCTCCTTCTGCAGCCTGATGTGTCGGTCCTCTTGCCCCAGGATGACCCCAACATGTGTCCACCGCTGTCTACAAGCAGGGGACTTTCCATGCGTGGGCTGGAGATTTTCTACTAACTCTGACCCCTGCTGCCACCACAACCATCCAACCTCTTGAACCTCTACCCAACACACTCTTCCCTCACCAACACACTCCCCCCCACTTCCTGCGGCACTTCCTGTTTGACGCAGGTCGGAGTTCTGAGTCAGGTTCTCTTTGCTTGGATTTCCCCCCATCCTCCATTTCCCATTTCCCTCATCCCAGGGTGAGCTCCTCTCAGCCTTGTGAGAAGGTTGTTCCTCTTTCTTTCTGAGTCATCCAGCATGTTCCTGCTTCCTGTTCCAGTCTTCATGGTCTGTGTTTAACTGGATGGTGCAGTATTATGGGATTGTGTAATGGAATAACAACAGGATATCCTGGCACCTTCTCCAAACTCAACACCTCCATTAGTGTCACCAGAGACCCATATGGATCCATCACCCCCCCCCCCCCCCCCCCCCCCCCTGAAGTATGCACGTACAAGCTGTCCAAAAATGCTGATGTTGCACCAAGCATGAGGCTACTTAAGGAACTATATTTTCGAGAGGAGCATCTTCAAACCAGAGCTGTGTTTCATAGTGGTCTCATGATTGTTTAACACCCCCCCCCCCCACCCCCACCCCTCTTCTGACAACCTCTCAAACCTGATGGACGCCATTACAGAGAGCTGCTGTAGGCAGACAGGTGCTGTCATCACTCCACTTCCCTTCATATTTTGTTCTCTGTTTTAAATGGTTTGACCTTGATGTTTAAATGTTTTGCTTCCTGCTCACAGCAGCATCCCACTGATTCATGGTGTTTTTCTTTGAAATCTCAAAAGGCATGTTTTTTTTGTCTGTTAGACATATTCACTTTACCATCTGGTCTGCCTTACAACTTGTTCTGTGTATAACAATGCAATCAACACTGATTGCATTCTGTGTTCTTCTCTCTCACTCTCTCTTTTTAACTCTCTCCTTGTCTCTCCTCTCACCTTCTGTCTCTCTCACAGGCCTTCAACAAGAACAACCTGATCCTCGAGGAAAGAAACAAGTACTTTAACCCTCAGCTGGCCGGGAAGACTTACACCAACGCTTACTTCACCGATCTCAACACCTACGATGACTATTAAGACCTTATAGACATCTTATCTCCTCCCTTTGTGCAGACAGACACCCCCCACCCTTCCCCCACCCCTCCTCCACACCCCACCCTTCCTCCCCCACAAACCAGACACCCGGTTACAACCACTTTGTGATTTATTTGTGACTCATGCTGTATGTGACATCACCAGGAGCCCCCTGCCCAGATGCTGAAACTCTCAGGCAGCTGCCCTCCAACCCCTCAGCAGCCCCCCTCAGCAGCCCCCCTCAGCAGCCCTCCTCAGTAGCCCCCCTCAACAGGTCCCCTCAACAGGTCCCCTCAGTAGCCCCCCTCAACAGGTCCCCTCAACAGCCCCCCTCAACAGGTCCCCTCAGCAGCCCTCCTCAGCAGGTCCCCTCAACAGGTCCCCTCAACAGGTCCCCTCAGTAGCCCCCCTCAACAGGTCCCCTCAGCAGGTCCCCTCAACAGGTCCCCTCAGCAGCCCCCCTCAGCAGCCCTCCTCAGTAGCCCCCCTCAGCAGCCCCCCCCCTCAGCAGCCCCCCTCAGCAGCCCTCCTCAGTAGCCCCCCTCAGCAGCCCCCCCCCCTCAGCAGCCCCCCTCAGCAGCCCTCCTTAGCAGCCCCCCTCAGCAGCCCCCCTCAGCAGGCCCCCTCAGCAGCCCCCCTCAGCAGCCCTCCTCAGCAGCCCCCCTCAGCAGCCCCCCTCATTGACTCTCACAAAAATGGACAGCTGGGATACAACACAGCACCATAATGGACAACAAAGGAAAAGGTTTTGAAATAAAAAGGACAAAAATAAGAAAGTTGCATTGCTGCCTTTGAATTTCAGTCTCTGAATTTGTGCTCTGAAGCGTCTTCTTAAGCGTGTTCTTAATGCGCAGTGGTGACAGGATAAGATCCACCAGCTGCCCTGCATGACTTCATGTGTTTTTATGTCTCTCAGCTTGCATGGGGTTGAACAAGGTCATCTTGAGGTTAAGCTTTGACAGACATCCTGTCACACCTGTGATCTCTCAACTGCTGGGTCTGTTTCAGAAGGTCCCTTCTGAGGACCCAAGGGTGACTGTAGAGATGCCTGATGGGGGGAAGGGCCAGTCCCAGAGTAGGACATGCTTTCAGGATGTAGATAGTCAAGGAGATGTGTTTGTGTGTTTGTTCAGTTTTGGGGCTTTCATGAGTCTAGCAGCAGACAAGGGTTCAAATACAATATCAATGTCAAATCTTCTACTTTTGCTGTTGTTATTGTACGGTCATCACAGAGTCATTTCTGTTTTTTGAAGCTGTTCCTCTCTGTAGATTTTATACACCCGTTTAGTCTATGTCTGTTGAAAAGTGCAAATGTTTTTATTTGGCAAAGAAGTGATTCATGTAAGTTGAGAAGAAGCATATTTTTTCGGCACAGTACTTTTTATATCGTTTTTTTGTTTTGAAATTCAGAATTCTTGATAGTGTGTTCATGGTGTTCTTTGAGCTTTTTTGGTTAGTTAGACTTGTATTGTGAAGGCATCAGTCTCTGACCACATCCTGAGCAAAGCTATTATACAGCAGTTCCTGTTAAGGTGAAGCCTTTCTGTTGAAGATGAACGTTATACCTGAACTCAGCTAGTTGTTTATTTCCCCTCAATGTCTCAACTGTAACTAACTCTTTTTTACATGTTTGCTTGTTTTATTGAGCATAAATTAAAACGATCGCTTCATATACTTCAGAGTTGCTCATGAAATCACTTTTGTACCTTCCTCTATTCGTCATTTGCAAATCGTCCCTTCTTGCTTGGTGTTGACTGTATTTAATCACCAAGAACATCACCACTTGGCCCAGAATCACAATTAGATAAATGTGTAAAAAACTAAATATTTGACAGTAGGGCAGTGAAGATACAGCACAGAGGAAGGAGAGTGTTTAGGTTGAAGGTCATGAGGTGGTGAAGCACACCTGCATTTATCTCCATCAACCTTCAACCTGACAGGCCATCTGTGAGCAGAGGGGGGGGGTGGGGTGGGGGGGGGGGGTTGGTATTACTCACCTTCAGTATTTTGCCTCAGACATGGGGAGATGGGGGGAGGATCACAGGGCCAAACTCCACCAGAATCAATCTCTCTGCTCTCCTCGCCAAAGAGGGATGAAGCAATTGACCCAGAAACATATCAGGTGATGTTAGGGTGAAAGGTCAGGTGATGTTAGGGTGAAAGGTCAGGTGATGTTAGGGTGAAAGGTCAGGTGATGTTAGGGCGAAAGGTCAGGTGATGTTAGGGTGAAAGGTCAGGTGATGTTAGGGTGAAAGGTCAGGTGATGTTAGGGCGGAAGGTCAGGTGATGTTAGGGTGAAAGGTCAGGTGATGTTAGTGTGAAAGGTCAGGTGATGTTAGGGCGGAAGGTCAGGTGATGTTAGGGTGAAAGGTCAGGTTTGTCTCCAGGGTGTAAATTAAATAAGATGAGCGACAGAGAGAAAGATGGAAAGACTGAAAAAGGAGAATGAGAGGAGAAGAGAGAGATGTGCAGTGTAAGCTTCTCTGGGCACCAGCATTAGTCACTGTGGATATTTCTCTGCATTGCAGCTGCATGATCTATGTTGCACTTAGTCACAGAGACACAGGTGACACTTTACTTCTCAACCAGTGACATTGGACTTGGAGACAACAAATGACTGTTTGGTCCCTAAAGATTAAGGAAAAAGGATTGAGATGCCATAGTTGTTTGCAGTGTAACCCTATAGGGGCGGCATGGGTTCATAAAGGAGTGTATGTGTGTGTGTCCATCTCCCTGTTCACACTGTGACGCTCTGTAGGATTTCCTAATTGGGACATGTACAGAGGCCTGTGAGGGACAAATAAGGCAAGTGTGAGATGTTGTAGCTGTCAGGAAAGTGAGAGAGCGAAGCTGTTCCAGCCTCTCTCCCAACACACGTCAGAATATTCTGGAATATCATTTCAATCTAATACTTAATTTAAGCTTCTATTCAAAAACAAGAAAATATATCTCAGGCACATTAAAGGAGTGAAATTAAATGAGTACAATTCTATGTGTGTTAGGCAACAATATGTAGAGTTCTGTAAACTATAAGCATGTGAAACTATTATTGACAGCTCAAGGCTTGGGTTGGTGTTACACTATAACTAAGGAGAGGTTACACACGCCCACACACACTAGTGTGCATCTCAGTTGAGAGCCTATTCATGACGTGAAGCGGCTGCTTTAGTTCTATATCGTCCCCTAATTACACAGTTAACATGTCGACTGTAACAGTGGCAGTTAGAGACCGTCTAATTGGTTGAGTGTGTCAGATTGGCAAGGTTGATGAAACCGTAAACCTCACAGGTATTGTGGAGTTTGCTTTCCTTCACTTTGCATACAGATGAGCGTTAACTGTAAGTTCACATTCCAGTGTACCTCTTTGAGCAGTGAAAAAGGTGTGTGTGCTTTCCTTCTTCATTACCAACTTGATTTGCCAAACTTTCTCCTGAAGCTTGAACGCCACAAACTGACTTTGCTTCTGTAACTTTCCAAAGTGCCCCACATGTGCCCTCTGGTCTCTCTCCACCATGGAGTCCTCCTCTGTCCTCTGGTCTCCCTCCACCATGGAGTCCTCCTCTGTCCTCTGGTCTCCCTCCACCATGGAGTCCTCCTCTGTCCTCTGGTCTCCCTCCACCATGGAGTCCTCCTCTGTCCTCTGGTCTCTCTCCACCATGGAGTCCTCCTCTGTCCTCTGGTCTCCCTCCACCATGGAGTCCTCCTCTGTCCTCTGGTCTCTCTCCACCATGGAGTCCTCCTCTGTCCTCTGGTCTCTCTCTGCCTCTCAGGCACAAGTGAGTCTGTTTGTCTGTGTGGGAAGATAGCATGCTGGTGCATCTCAATGGCTTCTTAATGCCAGCCAGGAAACAGATATCACCATAGACACTCGTGCCAGCGGGAAGATAGATGCCACCATAGATGCCTGCCCAGGACACCTGGCCCCCCAGGTGCCCATCCACGCTGCCCCAGGATGCAGCTGCAGGAAGCCAGTGATGGGGGCTTGCCCCCCCCCCCCCCCCACCAGCACCCAGCCAAGTTCCTATTGAATCTTATTAAGGTCAGCAGGTCTCCCAGGATCCCATTCACCTCTCTAAAGCCTTTTGCAGGTGTTTATATGAGGGGTTTCAAGACGGTGGCTCCATCTCCTCCTCCATCCTTCTGTGCCAACTTCCCCCACAAACAAGCTCTGATCCTGGACATCTGGCCCAGTTGGCTCCCTGGTCTTTGGTGGCCTTCCTGGGTACTTCAATTGAGGGACGTGTACCAACACACCAGACAGGGAGAGCTTATTGATTGTGGTTGTGATGTGGATCCCAATATGAAAATGGAGAAGGCACACACTCACACACTCACACACACACACACACACAGGTGCAGGGGGGTCTTCTTGGGTGGTTCAGCTACGGAATAACTCTCTCAGGTAGTTTTTGTAACTGGTGGGTTTGTTTGGTTTTGTGGCTGTTCTGTAGCAGCTACACATCAACCCTCTATGTTGTAGGTCAAGCTCCAGTTTAGAAATATGAAGAAACGTATTATTTGGGGGGTTTTATGGGCATTTTCAGTGTGTGTGAATAAACCATCTCCCCAAGGTATGGTTTGTCTGTTTGATTAATGATGGTGCTCTCTCACCAGACACTAAAACACTTAAGAGATTTGTGCTTCATACGAAAAATTGATTACCTTTAACAAGAGAACGATGGAGGCTGAAGGAAGAATAATGATTGGGCACCTGTTTTGCTCCACAATCATTATACTTTACTGAAGTAATTATTGGTTGCTGGTCTGACTAAATGATCCCATATTAATGTCACCTAGAAGCAATACTGGGAGTCATCAGATTGTTTATTTCCAAAACCTCCAGCTACACTGCATTTGATTCCCATTGTTACAGGTGGGCTTTATTTCAGGGTTGTTTATGTGGTGGTTGGCCCACCAGTTTTGTTATGTGGTGTTTTGTGTGTTTGTCTCCCTCTGTTGCCCATCTTTTGTTCATCCCACAGAGGCACGCCTAACACACCTGCCACAATCAAGACCATTCAATCAGCCTGGTGCCTCCCTTTAAATGCTCCTGTTTCAGTATAGTTTGGTCTCTTGGCTAGAGTGGTGGCAGAGCTCTGGGAGAGCTCTGTTTGGTTTGTGTTGATTGAGTTACATTTCATTAGTTAATTAATCTTGTGTTAGAGTTTTAGCCTTTGTTTGTAAATCAGCCTATATTTTGTGTAATGTTTCCTTTATCCACACAGACGCAGAAAGACAAGTTAAGCTACCAAGGTTTCATTTACATCAAACCGAGTTTTTGTTGTATAGTACCTTAGTTTATTAGTGTGCACCACCCACTGTATTTTGAAGGGGGTGGGGTTATGTTTTACTTTGGTGCTACTATAATGTTTCTCTGCTGACTTGTGTGGAATACAATAAATGTTAATTTACTTCTGTTCATTTGGAGTGATGGTTGTGTGTGATTACACCCTCACTTATACTGCCTGTTGCACTATGTTGAGCCCTGCTTCCCCAGGTCACCAGGGGGCGTAACACAAAGTAAGTATACTTAAGGATTTATTTTAAAATATTAAAGTTTAGAATAAAACAAACCTAGTTTACTTTAGAACAAACCCATTTTGGGGATTTTCTCATGTACTAGGATCCTGATCCTGCTTTAATGACCCTTAACCCTTGGGATGAGTTTATAGATCAACATCCTGTTTATTCAGGAAAACCTACTTTACAATGAAAACCAAGAGGAAAAGGGGGAGGCAGGCACGTTCATTTTAAAGTGTTTATATTTCAACATCTCACATTTCCTTTCTAATCTATTGCTCTGACAGTCCCTGACCTTGCTATGATTTTGGTCTCTAGTGATATTAGCTCTTTATATTTAGCTGAACTGGAGAGTGTTCCATCTGCCACCTCCACCAGTCTAACCCTAACCTAAAGGTCACAGAGCCACTAACACTCCTAAATGAGGGTTAATTGTGTGCGTGCTGCAAGGCGCACAATATGTTATTACTAGCTTTACTTATTATTATTCTTACGCCGTTTTTTGGCTCAAAACACCTACCAGAGTTTTTGACGCATATACACAAAAGTTATATCAAAACATGCGGCTCGGCCCCGACATGTGTGCTAGGATTTTTCAAAGACTTTTGGCAAACAGTTTAGCCATAAATGGCCAAAAACCACACCAAAAAAATGAATGGGTGTCAATGGAGAGAATGTTTGAGAGCTAGAGTGGTGATGTCATGTAGATGTTCAGGAAGGGCTCAGCCTGCTTCCTGGTTTTATGATTGGACACACGGTTTGGCCAGAAATCCTTCCTGTTTGAGGGGTGCTGTAAGCATTTTCTCTCTGTCTTTTCAACTGCCATGACAGTTCCAGCTGCAACTTATTAGTTTGTTACTTAGCAACGTCAGCGTGCTTGAAAGAGGAGAGTGGAAGACGGTGGCCATTTTATGAAAAGTAATTCATTTGACATTTAATAACTTTAATTGGAGGATATTTGAGGAATCAAATTGGCTCTTTTTGTTTCGGGGGATTTATAAACTGTACTCTTCTTCTCTGGCTCTAAGTCTCTAAGGTAAGCGAACATCTTTTTCAACTCTTTCGCTAGCATGCTATCAAAAATGTAGGTTTTTAACTTCTTTAACATTTGGGCTCATAGGTATTCATGTGCTTATCAGTCAGGATTTACAACTGACATTCCAACTAGCTGTAAAGATATGCTGTTTGCTAACATTAGCGACCAATGCTGAAATTAGCGCCTAAGCTAATTGCTAGGGGGGTGTTGAGGGCAGGGTTCATGTGGTGGGGTCCATAGGAATCTAACAACATATTGGGGAGGTGTGTGGGAGGTCGGGTTGATGAGATATGAGCCTATTTGGGGGAGAGGTTTGAGAATCCCGATTGATTTACTTTCACTTTCAAGCGGAGATTGTGACGTTGCGGGGGGCTTGGTGGCCGATTTTGGACGGGTTTGAGGCCAGAGTTAATGTGGTGGGGTCCGGACAGGTGTGTGCTATGAATGGAAGTAGAGAAACAACCTCCATAGAGAAACAGTGGGGATTAAATACAGGTCTTTTTGAAATTGCTATTTTAATTGTTGGGGGGGGCTTGCTGTAAAACATTCATAATTGTCTGGATACTGGTTGACCTTGCAAACTATTGGCTAGTGTTGTATGGGGAGTCCTGTAGTCCTGTAGTTTATAGATGATTGAACCTGTGTGTCTGCTACTAAGTGATTCATTGCACTGAATGGGTTGATTGACAGTTCATCATTAAGTCTACCTGTGTGTATACACATATGTATCTATAGAGATATATATATGTGTATGTGCGTGTGTGTTTTTCTTAATTCATGTTGGATAAAAAGCACTGTTTTTGTTAGTGTGATATCAGAACTGTGTGACCTAGTGCTTTTAGTGAATTTTGATGCTAGCTTATTGCTGAATCCTGATTTGTTACATGTTTGATTGCATGTGGATTGATTTGACATTTAACACTGAAACAGCTGTATACGTTTATAATGTTATCTGATATTTATACTGTGGTATCATTTTGATAATAGGTGTATTTCTAATACCAAAGTCATAGCCATTAATGGCCTAATTCTGGCATTGGATGTATTTGGGTCATTTTACACTCGGAGTTTTTGAAAGCATTTATCACTATTGTCAAATTATAACCAAACTATTACTATGCTACTGAACTGTAATGTAAAGTGCTACCTGACACAGAGTGGCGAATTGTTTACTGCTTGCTTACTACTTAAACTTAAACTGTGGCAGTGTGCTCAAGTGGAGCTGTTTTTAATCCTGCTGAAATTAGTGTTTACGCTACTACTAGTGCATCAGCATATGAACACCTGTTGAAAGCTTGATCTGTCACATACCTAAGCAATGGTAGAAGTCATATTCTGAAAATTACTTAACAGTGTCAATGATGTATGGGGGAGAGTCCCGGGCCAGAGTCACGCACACTCAAAACTTCTTTAGGATTTTTTGGGGCCCCAGCCACCTCTGGAGACTTTCATGGAACTCAAATTTGAGATGAAACCCTCAAGTGTGTGTGTGTGTGACAGTGTGATGGGGTCATGTCCCAGGCAAGAGAAAATCCTCACCAGCAAAAAGATACTGGATCTCTCATTAGCGATGCCACCCGGCATTTTCAGAGGGTGATCAGATAGGAAAGAGCATGAAGGATGGGAGTAATTAATACTGAGGTCATCCTGTCTCACTCACTCACTTCAACCTTCTCTGCTTCTGTCAAAAGGGCAAAACAGCTGAATCATAGATAAATGACCTTCAATCAGCAGCTTTCTCTGAAAATGTTGCCCAAGTTTAATCAGCCTTTCCCCAGCAGCCTGTCTGGCTTTGGCCTTCTCTCATTTAATGGCTGCTGTGTTCAGGTACTGAGCTGCAGGAGTGTTGAGCACAGTGCAGCTCTCATGATGTGATGCAGGAGTGTTGAGCACAGTGCAGCTCTCATGATGTGATGCAGGAGTGTTGAGCACAGTGCAGCTCTCATGCATGGGGGACCCTTCTTTGCTGACTCACCTCACTAATGCAACTCACTGTTGAGTGTGTGTGTCTCTGTGTGTCTGTGTGTGTGAGTGTGTGTGTGTGTGAGTGTGCGTGTGTGTCTCTGTTTGTGTGTGTGTGCGTGTCTCTGTGTGTGTGCGTGTCTGTGTGTGTGTGTCTGTGTGTGTGTGCGTGTGTGTGTGTGTGCCTAGAGCAGCAGGCCCTGGAAACACAGTTTCTCTCAGTGAAAGAGTGACAGGTCAGATGATTCTGAGGTTTCAGAGTCAGGGTCTCCTGAGTTCACAAGATTGATAATCTCCTTCTTTCTCCTTGTCCCACTCTCCCTCTCTCTGTCACTTTTTATATCTCTCTTTTCTCCATCTTTACCTCTCAGTGAGATTGACTGGTTTTGGGCCAAGCAGCTTGAGGCTAGAAAACCACTCTGGGGGAGAATTGGCTTTAGATGAGAGGAGGTTTGTCTCTGCAAGCTGTCAAACTATGTTTTATAATTTGGGGGATGAGGAAACAGGAGGATTATTCAGTAAAGTGTCTGTCTGATTTCTTTAGAAACCAGCTAACATTCACATTACATTTATTCATTTAGCAGACGCTTTTATCCAAAGCGACTTACAAGAGAGAGCTTTTACAAAGAGCATCAGTCATTGAGCATAGCAACGTGATAGGTGTAAGGTTGGACTTTGTTTATCTCGGTTTTAAACTCTGGGTCTGTGTTCTGGGCAGTGGTAGGTCTGTGTTCTGGACAGTGGTAGGTCTGTGTTCTGGGCAGTGGTAGGTCTGTGTTCTGGGCAGTGGTAGGTCTGTGTTCTGGGCAGTGGTAGGTCTGTGTTCTGGACAGTGGTTGGTCTGTGTTCTGGACAGTGGTTGGTCTGTGTTCTGGACAGTGGTAGGTCTGTGTTCTGGGCAGTGGTAGGTCTGTGTTCTGGGCAGTGGTAGGTCTGTGTTCTGGACAGTGGTTGGTCTGTGTTCTGGACAGTGGTAGGTCTGTGTTCTGGGCAGTGGTAGGTCTGTGTTCTGGGCAGAGGTAGGTCTGTGTTCTGGGCAGTGGTAGGTCTGTGTTCTGGGCAGTGGTAGGTCTGTGTTCTGGGCAGTGGTAGGTCTGTGTTCTGGGCAGTGGTAGGTCTGTGTTCTGGGCAGTGGTAAGTCTGTGTTCTGGGCAGTGGTAGGTCTGTGTTCTGGGCAGTGGTAGGTCTGTGTTCTGGGCAGTGGTAGGTCTGTGTTCTGGGCAGTGGTAGGTCTGTGTTATGGGCAGTGGTAGGTCTGTGTTCTGGGCAGTGGTAGGTCTGTGTTCTGGGCAGTGGTAGGTCTGTGTTCTGGGCAGTGGTAGGTCTGTGTTCTGGGCAGTGGTAGGTCTGTGTTCTGGGCAGTGGTAGGTCTGTGTTCTGGGCAGTGGTAGGTCTGTGTTCTGGGCAGTGGTAGGTCTGTGTTCTGGGCAGTGGTAGGTCTGTGTTCTGGGCAGTGGTAGGTCTGTGTTCTGGGCAGTGGTAGGTCTGTGTTCTGGGCAGTGGTAGGTCTGTGTTCTGGGCAGTGGTAGGTCTGTGTTCTGGGCAGTGGTAGGTCTGTGTTCTGGGCAGTGGTAGGTCTGTGTTCTGGGCAGTGGTAGGTCTGTGTTATGGGCAGTGGTAGGGCAGTGTTCTGGGCAGTGGTAGGTCTGTGTTCTGGGCAGTGGTAGGTCTGTGTTCTGGGCAGTGGTAGGTCTGTGTTATGGGCAGTGGTAGGGCATTGTGGTACTGTGAAATACATACTCTGTAAAATATATTCTCAGACCTATTATCTCATACACAAAGACATGATGAACACATCTAACACATGTACAGCAGTACAAGGCAATGCAGCCAATCCATTACTTACTACGTTTTACATTTCAACTCAAAGAGAATGAGTGGGGAGACTATTAAACTTTGTTATTGAAGTCAAGTTACTGTGAATTTAATGATGCTTAAATTGGCTATGAGAAACTGTCTAGTATTTGGACTATTGATTGTAGCCGCTCAAAAGCGACTGAACTGTGAACTGAAGCCTCCCATCTACACAGACTGAGAATGACTGTCAGACTGAGAATGAGGTCAGAATGTATCACAAAGTCATTAGCATGACCAATTAGTGTGGGTAGTATGTAAACTTGCATGATGTCCTGGTTAAGGGCTTTGATGTGCAGGGTTAAGTAGCTTTGTGGGTTGGAGTTTGTATCATGGAATATGACCCTAAAGAGAAATGAAGGCAGAGAGCGCAAGGGGGGGGGGGGGGGGTCAAAACCTTGATGGAATCAACTCCCTCGGGCTTTCGTTCATGCAGTGTTTAGTCTATAGATGCATTTTAATTAGCCTCTAACTAAGCTCCAGAAGATGAACTTGATCTGATTATGAGTCTCACAGCAAACTAAATCTAATTTCACAACTAAACTCATTTGGATGTAACCTGGATCCCCCAGCATGCCCTCTGAGCAGCACTTCTATCCACACCCAGCCTTACTGTGTATACTGTAGTGTAGACAGTAGAATAAAGGACCTAAACTTTATGAAAGGTGAAACATGTTAACTTTGCCTTCCGACGACATGATAGCTCATCCCATTTGCATACAGACAAGATTAGAGTGGCTGGCAACTGCTTGATGTCTGCAGGATGTAAACACAACTGCATGTTTTATTCAGATCTAGGTGAGGAGGTGTCTGTAGGTGTCTGTTGCTGTGATAACTCTGACACCTCACATCTGCTGCCTAATGAGGCAGTCCGTGTCTCAAGGACATGAGGCGTATCTGCAGCTCGCTGGAGAGAAAGACCAGGAGAGTTCTGATACAGCAGGGAGGGAGGCAGGAGGCAGGAAGCAGGAGGCAGGAAGCAGGAGGCAGGAGGCAGGAGGCAGGAGGCAGGAGGCAGGAGGCAGGAAGCATTAAGCTCACCGTCAGGAGAGGAGATGGTCTTCAGATCCTCTCTCAGAGCAACCAAAGACACAGGACATTAGATAGGAGCTGAGCACATGTTAAAGACACAGGACATTAGATAGGAGCTGAGCACATGTTAAAGATGAGAGCAGCAGAGGGTCCATCACCAGAACACTTAGCATGGTCGATCATGTGATATCTATTTTCAAAACATACGAAATGGTCATAAGACCCTGAAACCTCTGATACATTTCCAGAAGGAGCAACACTGTGAGGAGCAGAGAGGAGTGAGGGGGGAGAGCAGAGAGGAGTGAGGGGGGAGCAGAGAGGAGTGAGGGGGGAGAGCAGAGAAGATAGAGGGGGAAGCAGAGAGGAGTGAGGGGGGAGAGCAGAGAAGATAGAGGGGGAAGCAGAGAGGAGTGAGGGGGGAGAGCAGAGAAGATAGAGGGGGAAGCAGAGAGGAGTGAGGGGGGAGAGCAGAGAAGATAGAGGGGGAAGCAGAGAGGAGTGAGGGGGGAGAGCAGAGAAGATAGAGGGGGAAGCAGAGAGGAGTGAGGGGGGAGAGCAGAGAAGATAGAGGGGGAAGCAGAGAGGAGATGAAGAATGATTCCTCAGAGAAGGACAGAGAAGGTGGACAGATTGAAGCATGAGATATGACATGAGATATGACATGAGATATGACATGAGATATGACATGAGATATGACATGAGATATGACATGAGATATGACATGAGATATGACATGAGATATGATATGACATGAGATATGACATGAGATATGACATGAGATATGACATGAGATATGACATGAGATATTACAAGAGATATGACGGAAAGGCTTCTGTGATTGAGAAGGAGGAGACCGAGCCACTCAAACAGTATTCTTCTATGGTCGTTGATTTCTTGTGACCCAGGGTTAATGTGGCGGCACGAGGCCCCCTAGAGGTCACTGTCATATTTCAGCTCTTTAATGAGCCTCTCAGTCCAGTGGTGTTTCTGTTTAATTACTCTGTCCAGCAAAGTATCATATGACTGCAACCACAGGCAGGAATAAAGATATTCACTTCAGTTCTCTCTTCCCTCTCTTTCATTCTCTTTGTCTTTCTCACACCCACATATGTAAAACATCTTTTAGCACCCTGCGAGGAGTTTATCATTCTTACTAGAAGATACTGAAGTCATGTATCAAATGTTCAATTTGGCTATTATTAGCCTCTGGGGGAAATAAACACCCAATTTTCCACAACACCCTAAGCAGAATTAGAGAAGGCATACATGCAAATGAGCAGCCAATTTATCAACACCCCTACGATGCACACTGAGGGTGGGAATCATTGTCAAAGGGCCAATTAGCATGAAGCCCATTGCGATTGCTGGAACCTAGGAGAAGCCAGCCATGATTACAGATTCATCATTAGCAGAGACTAGGACAGGATACGAGAGCATCCCCACAGGAACTTGCTGGGTACTGTGTACACTGCCAGCAGTGATTTGTAGGCCATGGGTGTATTTTTATCAAGCTCTTTTTAAACATTTCATCAAACCAAATCCAAACCATTAGAATCTGCAGTTCCCAGTGGTAAGTAGGATAAAGGAAGGGTGATATATTCAACGTGGTTTTTCCTCCAGCATCTGGTCACAGGAGTCACAGGGCTGCACATGTTCCCCTTGACCCTGAAAAGCTTGAATCATCAACTGGACTCACAAAGGAGGGGTGTGTGTGTGTGTGGGGGGGGGGGGGTAGTGTTCTGCAGAGTGAAGTCAATACAGAGAGAATTTCTGAAGAGACGCAGGCTGCTCTCATGTCCGTGAGGATTGTCTTTTTTCTCAGTTGCTGGAGATAACATGATGAAACATCGACAGCAATGATGTGTTGACGACTTTGGGAAATCCTTCTGTATTTGCCTGGACCGATGGAAACTGACTGATGGCTGCTAACATCATGTGGTTAGAGTTAACCCAGTGTTAGAGTTAACCCAGGGTTAGGGTTAGAGTTAACCCAGAGTTAGGGTTAGAGTTAATACAGGGTTAGGGTTAGAGTTAACCCAGGGTTTATTCTACTTTAGTTTAGTACAAACTTACAGTACAAGCTTGCAGCACAAGTTATCATTGTGAATTGAGGTACCTTTAGGGTACTGAAGCCCATTTCTCCTCCTCTCATAACTGTGAGAAATTGAACAGATGAAGTGAACTGAAATGAACTGAATTTAAAGGAATTCTCCATTTCAACATAACCTGTGTGTATTTAGTCTGGGAGGCTCTTTTTACAGTCCAAACACACATCGAAAGAGGTTTACAAAAGAGAAGCTAACTTTGATTTATTCAGGAGGAACAGCTTTACTGTCTGCTGCTCCCAGAGAGACTGAATGAGAAAAGTTAGTAATGTTAAGTTAATTATTTCACGCCAACCTAGAATGACAATATTTCAGAGCAGGAATTCAATACATATGCAGGTGTTGCAAAAAAAAGTCAGAAAGTCTTAATAAAAAAAATATTTTTGGGGCTAACCCCTTAGACTTTACGGCATCTTTATTTTTGTAGCACATATACTCTTTCCTTTGATTTTCAGAAGGTTGACATGAGGTTATGTGTATCTCTTAGCTAAACACCATCCACCTCTAATAAAATACACCAGAGAATACTACTAATCTTGTCCACCATTGTAGCTAGGTTGACAGCTCTTCTGACCAATGACTTATGGCTGTGCTGTTCCTTTGGCCAATCAGACTGGCTCTGTTCCAAGCAGTGTTGGCTGTTACAGTGCAGTGTCATCACACCTGGTGATAAGGACTTAGAGAAATAACAAGCTGAGCATAAGGTGAGTTCTGTTCTGCCTCCACCAAGCAGACAGTCAGCAGATGAGTGTTTAACCCTGATGGGGTCGGAAACTCAGTGACCCCAGAGAGAGAAACACTGAAAATAAGAGACAGATAGACTGAGAGAGACTGGTTAGAGCTACACACTGTCCTAGTAAATGATGGTTCAGGAAGCACATCCAGACACTGTCCTACTTTTCTACAGACCTTGGGAACTCAGACCTTGTAAACCAGGCTTCATATTTTAAAGGCTTATTAAAGGAGGTCTGATTTATGATGTTTTTCACACTTAAAATGTAAGCATCACTTACACCCTCCCCCAACACACACATGAATATCAGGTTTAGAGCACCAGTTCACATGTGATACCAGCTGCTAATTAGTGCCATGGCTCATTAGCTTCCCAGTCTCCATCTTTGGCCTCCTCAATGATCCCTCTGCACCCTCCTGTGGTTTCATGCCTTCACCTCATCAGTCAAGACACTGGACGTCATGGTGTGTGTGTGTGCATATGCAAAACTGTGTGTGTTGATGGGTGTGCGTTGATGTGTGTGTATGTGTGTGTGCATATGCAAAACTGTTTGGGGTTCTGGGGTAAGTTAGGCAGACAGGGAGCGAAAGAAAGTATGTGTGTTGATGTGTGTGTTAATGTATTGATGTGTGTGTGTTGATGTGTGTGTGTGTGTCTGTCTAAGTACAAAACAAGACAGTTGTCTGCAACAAAGTTTGGATTTCTTAATTGACAAAGATGAGATTTAGAAAGAAGCCTTGGTGGTAAGATGAGATATAGAAAGAAGCCTTGGTGGTGAGATGAGATATAGAAAGAAGCCTTGGTGGTGAGATGAGATATAGAAAGAAGCCTTGGTGGTGAGCTTGTATAAGACCTGGTGGACGAGCCTGTCAAGGAGGAGGAGCCACACATAGTTCTGCATCACAATAAGGAGGAGGAGCCACACATAGTTCTGCATCACAATAAGGAGGAGGAGCCACACATAGTTCTGCATCACAATAAGGAGGAGGAGCCACACATAGTTCTGCATCACAATAAGGAGGAGGAGCCACACATAGTTCTGCATCACAATAAGGAGGAGGGGCCTCTCAGAGTTCTGGGCCACATGGGAAGCCCCTTCATGACTGTGCTGAACATGTAAACATGTGAATGGATCCTTCTAGATATCAAACTGCTTCAATAACCACACATCCTTCCTCCCAGGGGTCAGAACAATTATTTACAGCAGACGATAACATTGCCTCCAGCATCAGTGTACTGAGCTCATGGCACGTACACATTTTGTTGGAACTTGTTCTGTGTATAATATAGATTTTCCAATAGAACAGTAATCACTGAGCAAAATCTCCAAGGTTGCATCTGACACACACACTCTGTCACTTTATATGTGCCATGATTTACAACACACAAATAATCCATTTTTAAACCCATCCTTGATGCATTCTCTTTCCTCTGGGACTGAGTAGCACCGCACCCTCTTCTCCCTCCTGGGCGCGTGTCAGAAGTGTTCTACGTGCCCCCGGTACCTGGTGCTGCCTGGGTGGAGCCGGTACCTGGTGCTGCCTGGGTGGAGCCGGTACCTGGTGCTGCCTGGGTGGAGCCGGTACCTGGTGCTGCCTGGGTGGAGCCGGTACCTGGTGCTGCCTGGGTGGAGCCGGTACCTGGTGCTGCCTGGGTGGGGCCGGTACCTGGTGCTGCCTGGGTGGAGCCGGTACCTGGTGCTGCCTGGGTGGAGCTGGTACCTGGTGCTGCCTGGGTGGAGCCGGTACCTGGTGCTGCCTGGGTGGAGCCGGTACCTGGTGCTGCCTGGGTGGAGCCGGTACCTGGTGCTGCCTGGGTGGAGCCGGTACCTGGTGCTGCCTGGGTGGAGCTGGTACCTGGTGCTGCCTGGGTGGAGCTGGTACCTGGTGCTGCCTGGGTGGAGCCGGTACCTGGTGCTGCCTGGGTGGGGCTGGTACCTGGTGCTGCCTGGGTGGAGCTGGTACCTGGTGCTGACCTTGACCCTAACCCTAACCCTTGACCCTAACCCTGACCCTTTACCCTACCCAATAGTAAGTCTACTTATAAACTTACCCTCAGAATCAACGGTCACATGTAAGGAGTTGAACCATCTTAAATGACAGTGTGATTAGCTCAGCTTCAGCTGTACTTTGAGAACCCATTTAGTTTGCTTTTCAAAACAAACATGTTCAGTTGGACGTAGTAATGTGTCGTAAAATCAATTTTATACGATTTATTAAAGGGAAGATTAGTGTAGAGACAATTTTCCCTGAGCACAGGAAACACATGACTAACACTCAGAACACATCCTTTACTGCCCAACACTCATCCCTCAGTCAGAACACATCCTTTACTGCCCAACACTCGTCTCCAGGAAAACCAATAGTTTATTTGCATAATCCAACATGACTGTTGGAGCATAGGAAGTCGTAAATCCTGAGTGTGTGAAAGTGTTAGGTGAAGTTTAGAGATGAAAACTATTCCTGTTTTTGTCGCTGTTAATGTGTTTTCTTTGACTGATGCTGATGGAAAGCCACAGGAACTGAAGCTCTACTGAAAGCTGTACTTGCTGACGATAGTTTTGTTATTATTTCGATAAGTGACAAGATTTAACGTTGTCCTACGGAAACGTGAGATACTTGATTCTCGTCCCTTTGGGCCTCATTTAGGCCATTCAACACCAAGGGAACATAGCCATATACATCCTCCTTTATACAGATTACCTTGAAGTGTTTGATCGGTACTGTGGGGTAAAAAGGCACCTTGAGCTTTCTTAATTAAGAAATCATGATTTAAAATGTCATCACTCCTTCCAGTTCAGTGACCATGGCAACTGAAAGGGGCTGCTAGTTTCTTTGTCACGTTACTCAGATTTGATGAAGGGAGTTCATGCTAAAGATAAACAAAGAAGAGAGTAATGATCGATGCTGTTCTGGAAGCACTCACCTTCCCAGGAGGTTCTGCTTTGTCAAAGACAAAAGGCCAAAGATGATGAGACTTTTCCTCATGTTGATGATTCTGGTTGACTTTCCAGTCATACATCAACCTTTAATGTGTTGGTGTGGCCATTTGAGCCTCAAACTCTTGAAAACGTGTGCAATCCCACAAAGTACTTATGTGCTGTCCATCCATCACTGTTGTCTGAGAGTGAATTGTTTCACATTCAAATATAAAAACCTAAAATCCCATTGAGGCTAGGTTAGCGTTTACATTGAGTCACTTATCAGACGTTCTTATCCAGAGCGACTTACAGTAAGTACAGGGACATTCCCACTGAGGCAAGTAGGGTCAAGTGACTTACTCAAGAACACAACGTCATGTAGCCACAGCCCACTAACCCAACACCTTAACCAAATGAGGCACATGACCCCCCCAGGGTTAGCCTGACCCTAACTCCAGACTAGATGGAGCCCATAGCAAAGGTCTTTCAATTAATAAGCTTCATCTTCTGAGGAAAGTCACCTTGAGTGATGAAATCATCCTCTAATTAAAACAATAATTGTAATCAATCAAAACTCATTATCTTGTAACCTTTACATTGGCCAAACTCTACACACTGTAGCTCCAACACAGAAGATCCTGTTCAAAGCCTCTGAAGCAGCTTGGATACTGTTTCCCACCCAAACACATTGTGACATGCACACACAATGAAGACAGATAATATCATTCAAATGGGCAAGATTTCCCATCTCACAATCCAAGACACAATTTCACGTGGGTTTTGTGTCCCACAGAATGAACAGCATGACCTACTCATCTGGTCTTCAGTTGTGTTAGACTCCAGTATGTTGTGTGTGTGTGTGTAGGCAGCAAGCTGTGAATATTGGCCTTTCCTGCGGGAAACAATGAGTCAACATGAGTGTTCCACTACACTCCATCTCCCTACTTATAAAACAACTGATCCCATGGTTGGTATGTGATACACTGAGGTGTGTGTGTGGCTGGCAGTGCTTTGGCATTCATACATCCATTATAAAACACGATGAAAATGTGTGGGAGGCTTGTATTAGGGAGGAGGATCTGGATCCGAGTGGTTAAACATCAGCACATATCTGTGAAAGCAGTTCCTCCACCTACAGGGAGGAGAGGAGACGAGACACCAGGACCAGCTGATGTTGGGACATGTCCTAAGGAGGAGAGGAGGCAGCTGATGTAGACTTTTGGGACATGTCCTAAGGAGGAGAGGAGGCAGCTGATGTAGACTTTTGGGACATGTCCTAAGGAGGAGAGGAGGCAGCTGATGGAGACTTTTGGGACATGTCCTAAGGAGGAGAGGAGGCAGCTGATGTCCTGGGGCCTCCTCAGCTCCAGATGTCCTGCAGGTATCGTTTGTCTTCCCGCAGGGATGCAAGCTTCTTCATAGCCTCCAGTTTATCCAAGTGCAGCTCTGCTGAAACCAAGTCAATCAGGGTGTCATTGACATCTTTAGCCATGTTTTTAGCATCCCTGGTGGGGGCAGGAGGAGGGGAACATAAAGGTCATAAGGTCAGTTATTTCACTAAACAGGATCCTTGTTCAACATTGATCATACTCTTGGTCAACAATCCACATCACTATTATTCTCCCCATATGGGTACAGGAGATAGATGTTGTTCTGGTTGTGCTAAGCTTACCCACAGACATATAGAAAGCCTTTCTGTTGAAACAGTATGTTGCAGATGTGGCTGGCCTGCAACAGCAGGTTGTGTTGGACATATCTGGGCTCTTCCTGCCCTTGGCTGTCCCTGGAGCAGCAAACCTCTAGATGGGTCAGGGAGCCGTTAACCACAAACCCCTGCAGCTCCTCTCTGTGGAACAGACAAGGAGCAAGGAAAGAGACTTCTCAACAATCTTGGTCTCATGTGACCCATGTGTACAGACAAGGTTTAACACAAGGCTCCTCTCTGTAATTCACGAGAGAAAACTCATAATAGAGTGAAATATATATATAAAAGTATTTTGTCCATAGCAGCAAAATAAAAAACATTAAACTTTAAAACTGTCAAGTCAGAATATGTCTGTGCTCCATCTAAATGATCCATAGTACAACAGTACAGGAGAAACTATAAAAATATAGACTGTGTCTCCTGTCACAGGCTCCTTCTGTTAACAATCACTCCTGTGCAGCTAACCAGCCAGTATAGCTTAGAGTAAGAAGGGGAGGGTGCATGTCTTGACAGGGGAGGACGGGGTGCATGTCTTGACAGGGGAGGACGGGGTGCATGTCTTGACAGGGGAGGACGGGGTGCATGTCTTGACAGGGGAGGGACGGGGTGCATGTCTTGGCAGGGGAGGGACGGGGTGCATGTCTTGGCAGGGGAGGGACGGGGTGCATGTCTTGACAGGGGAGGGACGGGGTGCATGTCTTGGCAGGGGAGGGACGGGGTGCATGTCTTGACAGGGGAGGACAGGGTGCATGTCTTGACAGGGGAGGACAGGGTGCATGTCTTGGAAACTCAGTGCTGATGATGAGGTGAAGGACACTGCTGATGATGAGGTTGGTTCCTGCTTTCACCTGTCAGATGACAACATCCCATTTCATGCATGCTTGTCAGAACAAACCTAAACAGGAAACACTCACCTAAACAGGAAATCTTTGTCTCTGTGACGGCAGCCATAGAAGAGCCAGGTCTCACCAAACACCACCTGGGGAAGATCCCCTCTCTCCTTCTCTCTGAAAGAAAAAGAAAGAAGGAAGAGAAGGAGGGGGAATTCACAGCTCAGTCAACATACAAATCAAAAAGACAAGACTGGATGCAAAGTCCTTTCTTCTCTGCACACAGTGAAGGTTAAAAGCCACAGACACCATTATCCATTTCAACAGCAATACAGTAAGTACCACAATCTGCTAATGCACTGGAGTGACTGAGGAGATGAGTTAGGACAGTTACACTCAACAAATAGATGAATCATGCTTGTAAGTGTATCTATAGGTGTTTGCGTGGCACCACTGCTCTCTGGCAGAGGTCCCAGGATGCTTTGCTGCAAGGTCTCTAGGGCACGAGCTGTGCCACTTTCCACGCAGCACACCTGCCAACAGGTGACAGATGAGACGCACGACCTGTGACCTCTACAATAGCATCAGTCTGGTGACCCTTCAAAATACCAGCTTCCTCTCCTTCTATCTAGACTGAGTGAGGGAGGCCAAAGATGGGAAGGCCTTCCTGGGGGAGCTGGGGGGAGGAGGGAGGGGAGAGGAGAGGAGGGAGGAGAGGGAGGAGAGAGGAGGGGAGGGAGGGAGGAGAGAAGAGAGGAGGGAGAAGGGAAGGGAGGGAGGGGAGAGAAGAGAGAGGGAGAAGAGGAGGGGAAGAGAGAGGAGAGGAGAGGGAGGGAGGGAGGGAGGGAGGGGAGAGAGCAGGAAGAGTGCGTATCTTTGAGCCAGGGGCTGCATGCATGCTTCAGTCCAGGACAAGATACTTCCCCTGTGCCGCACCAACCGGATTATTCACATCCACGGACTGAGCCACACTGACAAGGTCTCTGGAATTCCATCAGGCCAAATGGAGACTGTCTGCTCTGTGGGATCACCAGCCAGATCAGCCTGATGATTCACTGATGATGATGCTGAATCCTGTTCTGAATAAGGATCCTGGACCCAGAAACATGCAGCATCAAGTGTGTGAAGATGTTTGGTTGAGTAGTTCAATATAAATAAGTTTACTGTCAGCTGCACCAAGCGATGGAGTCATGGATGTCTCCCATGTCCTTCTGCACAGCAGGACGCTCTGATACACTCTCATTTGACAGATCACAAAATGTTATATTGAAACCTGCACTGCACTGGTGCATCTAATAAGAGAACAGACCAAGGAGATAAAACAGGTGTAAATGTCTGTCTGGAACACATCCAGTAGTGACAGGGGAGATGCGACTGGATGAAGGACGGGCAGATACAAATTTTTGCAATGTCGGCAACCAGGATCTGCTTTTACTGATCTGCCTCCAGTAAACTCATTTTAGTGGCCTTCTTTCTCTCTCTCTTCTCCCTGCTCACCCTGAAGAGATCAATACCAATATGAAAAACCTGCATTCCATTACAGTGGAGCACCACGCCAGGGCCTTTCCTGAATACTAATAAGGCCTGACCAGCCTGTCCCAAAAAGCTCTGTTCCTGCACACAGCACCAGGGTTAGAACACAGACCCTGATACCCCCAGCAGACCCTGATACCCCCAGCAGACCCTGATACCCCCAGCAGACCCTGATACCCCCAGCAGACCCTGATACCCCCAGCAGACCCTGATACCCCCAGCAGACCCTGATACCCCCAGCAGACCCTGATACCCCCAGCAGACCCTGATACCCCGAGCAGACACCAGACTCTGATACCCCAAGCAGACCCTGATACCCCCAGCAGACACCAGACCCTGATACCCCCAGCAGACCCTGATACCCCCAGCAGACACCAGACTCTGATACCCCCAGCAGACCCTGATACCCCCAGCAGACACCAGACCCTGATACCTCCAGCAGACCCTGATACCCCCAGCACATCCGGATACCCCCAGCAGACACCAGACTCTGATACCTCCAGCAGACCCTGATACCCCCAGCAGATCCGGATACCCCCAGCAGACCCCGATACCCCCAGCAGACACCAGACCCTGATACCTCCAGCAGACCCTGATACCCCCAGCACATCCGGATACCCCCAGCAGACACCAGACTCTGATACCCCCAGCAGACCCTGATACCCCCAGCACATCCGGATACCCCCAGCAGACACCAGACTCTGATACCCCCAGCAGACCCTGATACCCCCAGCAGATCCGGATACCCCCAGCAGACCCCGATACCCCCAGCAGACACCAGACTCTGATACCTCCAGCAGACCCTGATACCCCCAGCAGATCCGGATACCCCCAGCAGACACCAGACTCTGATACCTCCAGCAGACCCTGATACCTCCAGCAGACCCTGATACCCCCAGCAGATCCGGATACCCCCAGCAGACCCCGATACCCCCAGCAGACACCAGACCCTGATACCTCCAGCAGACCCTGATACCCCCAGCACATCCGGATACCCCCAGCAGACACCAGACTCTGATACCCCCAGCAGACCCTGATACCCCCAGCAGATCCTGATACCCCCAGCAGACCCTGATACCCCCAGCAGACACCAGACTCTGATACCCCCAGCAGACACCAGACCCTGATTCCCCCACCAGACTCTGATACCCCCACCAGACTCTGATACCCCCAGCATACATCAGGCACTAACTTACTGCCAGTAGAGCAGCAGTCAATATCTCACTCACACTTCCACTGCATTACAGGCTAACATTTACATCAACAGCCTGCGCACATCCAGGGAGTCTCTTTATTATGGATCGATCCGTCTCCCTGCACCAATGTGACCCCATGCAGTTCATTAGAATCCCCCCTGGTAAACACAGTGCTTGAGAGCCCTGGAGGAGGTGGGCAGTACGTGAGTCTGGGGGAGAGGAACCATTGAGTTCCTGGATTGATCTCCAACATGATAGATCTGTCCACAGTTCTACTAACCACAGCACCATGCACAGACAGCGCGGTGACAACACTCAGACGAGAACACCTGAAAGTAATGTTGCAGATCATTACCAAAAAGGCTCAGTTTGACTGCACTTGACTCCACTCAGTGTATATTTGTTCCGGTGGTAAAACTGTGTGGCAGAATTTTCCCTCATCAAACATGAAAATATGACACGGGTTGGTTGTTAGTTGAAGGAGCTTGGTTTGACTGAGGAGTTTAGTCGACTTAACACCCATAATGCACTTTTTAAATGTTAGTAAAAAAACATGCTAAAACAGGTCTACAAATAAGAATGACTCACTTTATGAAAATCTCCTACAACCAAGCCACAAAGCCATTCTTCATCGTACCTTTGCTGGAGGAAACCGATGAAAGGTGCGACACCTGTACCAGGGCCCACCATGATGAGGGGGGCTGCAGGGTCAGAGGGCAGGTGGAAGGAGGTTCTGGACCTTAGACTCACATGGACCTGGTTCAGGTTAAGGGTCACAACACGTACAGGGATGTTGGAAAGTTCATTTATTCATATATTTACAATTTCACCATTCATCTGTTCTGCCAGCTGAAATATCAGGCAGCCTGTTTGCTGTGATACACAGACGTCCTGGTGATTGACAGGTGGTATATGATGGATGTAGGGATGTCATGTGACACCTCTGCCTAACATGAGGGTCACAGAACAGGAGCCTGCAGGGGGCCCTCACCTTGGGGGGCTCCCAGACACTGGGGGAGTCTTCTTTCCCAGGGTGCACCAGCAGGGGTTGGACCAGGTCGTACAGCCAACCTGTGCACAGACCTCTCCTGCCTGCTGGACACCAGGGGCTGGCTGGGAACTCCACCACATTGAAGACAAAGTGCAGCTTCCCCGGGTGCTGGAGACTGGAGCTGAAGGGTTAGAGAGGCAACAGATGACAACATGAGCCTGCTACCCAAACTCTGCTACCCAAACTCTGCTACCCAAACTCTGCTACCCAAACTCTGCTACCCAAACTCTGCTACCCAAACTCTGCTACCCAAACTCTGCTACCCAAACTCTGCTACTACACTCTGCTACCTACACTCTGCTACCTACACTCTGCTACCTACACTCTGCTACCTACAGCTCGATGCAGTGCGCTCGATGCAGTGCGCACGATGCAGTGCGCTCGATGCAGCGCGCTCGATGCAGCGCGCTCGATGCAGTGCGCTCGATGCAGTGCGCTAGGGAGTTCTTACCTGGCAGCAGAATAAGCCCTCGGCTGCAGTTTGGGTACTTGTTCTGTACAGGAAGACACACATTACATGTAGTCATTTATCAGACGATCTTATCCAGAGCAACTTTCAGCAGGTACAGGGACATTCCCTCTGAGGCAAATAGGGTGAAGTGCCTTGCCCATGTTGGCACAGTCGGGGTTCAAACTGGGTACCTTCTGATTACCCTCCTGACTCCCTTTACACATATGGATCAAGAATGAGGCACTTGTTTGGGTTATTTTGGCAGCTGAAGCAGCGTCCACATAATCTCAACCCAATAGAGTCGAACACCAACAAAAGTGTTTTGTGTACGAGGTAAAGGTTCCACACACACACACAGGAGACCAAAACTCGGCCGTATGGACAATCTGGGACCAGACAATAACAGCCATTATTATAATGAGGCCACTATGAGGACACCCAGCTGGTCTACATGAGGCTTCCTCCAGACTGCTCAGGGCATCAGCAGACAATCCAGTCTCACATGACCACAATGCAGTGGTCATACAATTCAGCAAAACTACAGCCAACAGTCTATCTGTACTTTCTGAGCTAGAAAAACTACAGCCAACAGTCTATCTGTACTTTCTGAGCTAGACAGGTCTGGTGTCTGTATCCCAGTTCCCTAGGAGATCATAACCCCCCTCCTCAGCATTGTTATATGCTAAGATTGCTGTCCAGTCCCTTTGCTGACAGTGTTGGGGTAAAGCAGACTCCCCTGAGGAGAGAAGACAATAACCAGCTGCTAACTGTGCAGAAAAGGCTTCACTTGCTTCTCCCCAGCCGGCCGCTTCACAACCTGCCACGGCTGTGCTGACTGTATCCCTCCGCCAGAGGTTCATGGATGTTAACAACCTAGTCCCCCTTTCTGTACAGACTGTGCAGAGGCTCTGCACCATGGCAGCGTGTCAGAAACTGAGGAACCTCACAGCCATCACCACTCATTACTGCAGCATGATAAACACTGTGCTGTTAACGCTTTCATGAAGTGTCTCTGATATAACTGACAGCCTTAAATATCACAGAAATGTTAAGAGGATTAACTTTAAGATTACAACTGACTGATTGACAGAGAAAAGTTTGAAACTTTCAAAGCTACCACTAACTAGATTTTTCACTGAGCCCAGACGCCCTGATTGGCTATTTCTGCCTGGGTTCACCACACTGCACCAAGACCCCAAAATAACTGTGACATTGGACAGACCTGCGACTGACACAGCATTTTTCCAACCTTTTTAGCAGGAATGGCAGCTTGCATGTGCTCGTGTTACTTTAGTCCCCACTGGAATGAAAAAAGATGGTGTCTCAAGATTTCTAATCAATGTCTTGATGGTGTATTTATGCTGAAAGCATGATCTCCATTCAACATTTCAGGCAAAAACTGTTATGAGAAATAGAACAATGTCAGGATGACCCTTAATGATCCAAGGCCATTAGAATCTCTCGATCATGACAACAAAGGTTTCCATCTGTTCATAGTTAGAAACCTTGAATTATTCTTAGTGTTGTCATTTTGTCATCTTGTCCCACTGTAGGACACAACTTACATTAGTCTTTACTGACCCCTGGTGGTTTAAGACTGTCTGTCCACTATGAAAACTAGCAAACTAGGAAAAGCCTTTCCAAAACTTCCATTCTACCATTGTACAGTGGAAGATGCACTGTGATAGCACTGGGAAGTGGGGCTAATCTAACCTATGAGGAGGCTGAGAGGAGGTGAGCAGGAGGGAAAGGCGGTAAGCAGGTCCAGTAAGCCAAGACTGGAGTCTCTGATATAGAGGTTGTAATCAGCACAGCCCTGTTTGCTGCTGAGCTCCTGCAACCTCCTCTTCTGTCCAGTGTCAGCTGTCCACTCAACCAAAGCTCTGAGAAACGCCTGAGAGAGAGACAGAGAAGGGGGGAGACAGAGGGAGAGGGGGGGAGAGAAGGAGGGATACAAACACAGAGAAGGAGAGAGACAAACACAGAGGGGTGGTTTAATGGAGTCTCCTAGCTATAGTCTCAGGAGGAATGTGCCAGTTGCTTGTACCTTCTTGGGAACACTTCTGATCTCCATGCACCAGGTGAACAGATAGAGCAGGCTGCAGATTTCAGGGATATAAGGTGGGAGCAGGGCAGCTGAAAGAAAGGACAGGAAGTCACAAACAGATCAACATGCTGATAACACTTGGTTTCATTCACAACTGTTTCTTGTTTCTGTGGTCCTGACACTGCAGCAGACTGTCACCTTTCTTCTTTGTGTCCTTGCGCAGGGAGAGCTGGAGCTGAGAGTTCCTATGTTCCTGCAGGCCCAGCCTCTCCAAAAGCTGCTCTACCTCAGACACTCGATTTGGGCAGAGCACATCAAAAGAGTCCCCTGGCTGGTAGGCCAATGGGTGGTCCTGCGAAACATACAAACATACGTGGCAGATTATAAGAGCATTGCAGACAGTTGTCATGACCGTGGCGTGTTGTGAGCTGCCGCACTCACTGAGATGTCTAACCCCAACAGAAGAGCAGTTTTGACTGAGTCGTCGCTGGTCAGTCGGACTGCACTGGATATGGGCACCTCATGTACGGTCTCTGTACTGAGCGGAGAGCTGGCCTGGAGAGGAAGGAACAGGGCTGAGCATGAGACAGGATGTGGGATTCAGACCATGGTTATTTTGTTGCATTGTTCTTGGAGTTTGTTTCAGGCATTTCCATGCTATATAAAGCCTTACTAGTTCTGTGGTGGCCTCCAGGAACTTGACCTCCAGGTAGGGAGGGGGCAGTGCAGGGACATTGAGGGAGGTCTTGGAGAGTGGAGGCAGGGAGCAGGTCAGCGAAGCTTCCTCAACAGCAGGGGGAGCTACAGTATCTCCACACTGTGTCTCTGATAGAGGTGAGGATGGTGCTTGGGTGCTGCCTTGCTCGGAGATGACTCCTGCTAAGTCTGAGCTTTGGACTGTAGCATTGCTAAGACTCAGGAGATTCAGTTTTACTCTCGCTGTTGAATAATCTGAGGGTTTGTTTATGGAGTCTCTCAGGTCTGGGGTCTGGGAGTCTCTAACTGAACCAAGGCTCTCCTGGGAAGCCATCTTTGAGTAGGCTCCTTTAATAGCGTCCCACAGTCCTTCTAACCAGGGATCCACCACTAACTCCAGCCTAGACACACAGAGCAAAGTCTAAATGGTGATGATGGGAGAGAGGTCCAATAGGTTATGTGACACAACACAGTCCTAAAGTTGGTTTAAGGGTTCCTACTCCTGAGATTTTAGGTCAGTATTACCTGATCTAAACCCATAACCCTAAAACCTTATAACATTTACATTTATTCATTTAGCAGACTCTTTTATCCAGAGCCACTTACAGTAAGTACAGGGACATTGTCACTGAGGCAAGTAGGGTGAAGTGCCTTGCCCAAGGACACAACGTCATATAGCCACAGCCGGGAATCGATCTCACAATCTTAACCCTAACCCTATAACCCTAACCATAACGCTATAATACTATAACCCTGACCTTATAACCCTAACGCTATAATAATATAACCCTAACTATATTACCCTATAGCCCTAACCCTATAACCCTAACTATATAACCCTATAACCCTAACTATATAACCCTAACTATATAACCCTAACTATATAACCCTATAACCGTAACCCTATAAACCTAACTAATATAGCCCTAACTATATTATCCTATAACCCTAACCCTATAACCCTAACTATATAGCCCTAACTATATTATCCTATAACCCTAACCCTATAACCCTAATGTCCTTACCCCACTGCATCATCTGCATGACCAGTGGCATAGAAATGTTTTCCTCCCAGTTCCTGAAGCCGCTTGTCGATGGTCTTCCCACAGTTGCAGAAATTTGCATAATTTGTATCACCTAGACCTGTACAACCCAAAAAAGATATTAGAATTAATTCAACAGAACGTATGAGGTGCAAATCCATAAAACTTTGAATATTAGAAAATCGATCAACTTGAAAAATCCCTCCTCCTTACCCAAGAGGGCGTAGTGGAGATGTGCATAGTGATCAGCAGCCAGGCTTTTCCTCTTGATATTCTTTACAAATGTCAGGGTCGTGTCTGGGGGATCCCCATCCCCAGTTGTTGATACAACAAAGACGACAGGATCTCTTTGCCTTTCCAGGTTATACTAGACACAGTAGCAGGAGTCCCATCCAAATAAACAGCCTTTCACACAATGTCAGCCTGCAACTAAAGAGAACTGACAACTAGGGCTTTAATGAACGAGCCATAAAGATTGTAGAGAGTTACTTACTTTATCCTGTTGGCTCAAGCAGAAGACGTCAGCGCTCAGTCCTTGTTCCCTTGCTTGGTCTCCTATTCCTTCAGCGATGGACTGAGCCTGTCCACGCTGAGAGCCGTACAGCACCAATAACTGGAGATGTGCTTCACAAGGCATTCTAGAGACAGGATTAAGATGCTTTAATAGCTTCATTTGATAACCCTTTATTTGTTATTTATTTTTTGGGGGGGGGGGGGGTTATAGCACCTTAACCCAGTTATAGCACTTTCATAGCACAGTTATAGCACTTATAGAGCACACAGAGCACACTTAGAGCACACTAATAGGACACACTCATAGAGCACACTTATTGACACACTTATAGAGCACACTTAAAGAGCACACTTATAGAGCACACTTATTGACACACTTATTGACACACTTATTGACACACTTACAGAGCACACTTCTAGAGCACACTTAAAGAGCACACTTATAAAGCACACTTATAGACACTTATAAACACACTTAAAGAGCACACTTCTAGAGCGCACTTCTGCATCCTTTCCCCACCATGTAAACTATTCGGACATTGCGTCAGTTCGGACACTGGCTGCTACCGTCACAGCTGTACGTGGAAATGAACGGAGCCCGTCTGTGCTGCACATGAATATCAGACAGAACAAGCTGAGTTGGCTGCCTAACCCTAACCCTTAACCCTTAACCCTTAACCCTAACACAAGTCCACAGACTACACGCGGACTGGCACATTACGTTAGGCTTTTTGATGCCAGTTCATTAGAACTGGTTAGAAGCGGCTCCATTTTCTCATAACAAGTTATTTAACTAGTTACTTTCTATATATACAAAAGTACCAAAAAGTCAATGAGTAGCCACATACAACGTTTACATTTAGTCAGATACACTTACTGGGATTCTCTCCATAACCAACGTTGAAAACACCTATCGCGAGATCTGAATGGTGCTTTGCACGAGATTGGAAGGAACTATTATCAGGATTAGAGAGAAAATGTTTCAGAATTGAATAATAATGTTTTATATAACACATTGTTTATTTTATCTTGCTGAAAAATTCTTATGAATAAACATTTGATGCGGATTAACATTTGTTTTCATACCTGAATAGTTCGATCCAAATGTTCAGTCGAGGTACTGTAGGTCTACTTGGTCTCTTCCTCCCCTACAGAAGAACCTTCTAGTCTCCTAACTCCTCCCCTAACCCTGCAGACAGACAGGCTGAACAGACAGACAGGCAGGCTGAACAGACAGACAGGCAGGCTTGGTCTCTTCCTTCCCTCTCCCGCAGGCAGAGAGACTGAACATCGCTGCTGAACCTCAATTTCTCAACGGAAAAAGTCCTACTTGAATCTGCAGACACTTTGTGTCCCCGTCTTTCAGTCAACATGTCCTCAATGGGGACTCTAGCTTTTGATGAATATGGAAGACCTTTTATTATCATTAAAGATCAAGACACAAAGACGAGGCTGTCGGGCCTTGACGCACTGAAGGTACAATGAGCTAGCTTAGCATGATAGCTTAGCATGATAGCTTAGCAAGCTAACTGCACGCTGCTTCCTCCATGCTTCAGGGTGTTGGCTCTTATCTCTTTGGCTTCTTAAACTGCAGCAGTGCGTCATTTATGTTTTGTCCACCTTTCAAATCTACATTTCATCGTGTTTGCGATGAATTCGCAGACTTTCCTCTAATAGTTACCATGTGCTTCATTAACGCAGCAGTTTTCCAACCCTAAACCTAGTTACACCCCTGACGTGCACCGCTATGTGAAGGATCTCTTTTATTTACGGTTATTAATGTGAAGGTCTGAAAGCTGACGTAGGCTAATGAACTCGTTTTTGTTCTGCAGTCTCACATAATGGCAGCGAAGGCGGTGGCTTCGACACTGAGAACATCAATTGGACCAAACGGTGAGTCCAAACACACAAAGACTAACCCTCTTCCAGGTCCAGTTCTGCGGCAGATTTAAATCATCCGCGGTTTTATTCACTCTTCCCAGGCCTTGACAAGATGATGGTTGACAGGGATGGTGAGGTGACAGTCACCAATGATGGCGCCACCATCCTTGGCATGATGGATGTAGATCACCAGATCGCCAAACTCATGGTGGAACTCTCCAAATCCCAGGATGATGAGATTGGTGATGGAACCACAGGAGTTGTTGGTGAGCAGATGTTCCCCCTCAGTCACTGCAGCTCATTTGGGTGCTTTGGCAGCAAATGCAGATTACAAATACACATGAATGTCTATATACACATGCAAATATTTATTGATGTTAAACATATTTCAGATGGCACTCTGAAATTCCTTATGATGTTACATTAAGATTTAGCGACGTACAAGAGAGCTTTACAAAGTGCATCGGTCACTGAGCATAGTAACGTGACAGACCCCAACATAGCAGGCTTGTAGATTATGAAACCTACATCATGAGAACCAATAAGTGTTACTTGGCTTGTGAAGACTGAGGGGACACAGTAAGTGTTACTGATTGTCCCTGTGCTCCTCCAGTGCTGGCCGGGGCTCTCCTGGAACAGGCTGAGCAGCTGCTGGACAGAGGAATCCATCCCATACGGATCTCAGATGGGTATGACCAAGCAGCTCGCATCGCCATCCAGAAGCTGGACCAGATCAGCGAGACCTTCCCCTTTGACCCAAACAACAGAGAACCTCTGGTCCAGACCGCCATGACAACGCTGGGCTCCAAAGTGTGAGTGAGCTCATTGGTGCCATTGTGGAAGAGCTTTGTTTCCATTCTAGATGTTTTTGGAAATTGAAGTGAATCCCATTAGTATAAATCTTCTTCTCTCCCTTTTCACACAGAATCAACCGTTGCCACAGACAGATGGCAGAGATTGCAGTGAATGCAGTTCTCACTGTGGCAGACATGAACAGGAAGGATGTGGACTTTGAGCTCATCAAGATGGAGGGAAAGGTGGGAGGTAAACTGGAGGATACACAGCTCATCAAGGGAGTCATTGTGGATAAGGAGTTCAGTCATCCTCAGATGCCCAAGGTAGGAGCACAGTGTCCTGCCTTTACTGGCTCACATGGGCCTCGCAAGTGTAACATGTCCTAAATGATTTGGATATGTTGAATTCTCACGCCATGTTGGCCTCTTATCTCTCACAGGTTCTGAAGGACACAAAGATTGCCATCCTCACCTGTCCGTTTGAGCCCCCCAAGCCTAAGACCAAACACAAGCTGGACATCACCTGTGTGGAGGAATACAGAGAACTGCAGAAGTATGAGAAGGAGAAGTTCCTGGAGATGATCCGCCAGGTGGGGCTCCAGCACAGCTCCTCTGCACATGTGCAGACCAGGCAACGCATTATGAGTATGTGGTAGAGCTCTGTCTCCAAGGTAACCTGCCTGTGATTCCATTATTTGTCTCAGATCAAAGACAACGGTGCAAACCTGGCCATCTGCCAGTGGGGCTTCGATGACGAGGCTAATCATCTGCTGCTGCAGAATGAGCTGCCTGCTGTGCGCTGGGTGGGAGGCCCTGAGATCGAGGTAAGAGGAACACCCTCCATCTTTCCACCCCTCTTGTATTTCACTGGAGCCTGCTGTGCTTTCCAACTTGTGAACGCTGGACATTCATAACCGTGTGTTCTATGTCCAGTTGATCGCCATAGCGACGGGTGGTCGCATTGTGCCTCGCTTCAGTGAACTGACCCCTGAGAAGCTGGGCTCGGCTGGCCTCGTCAAGGAGATCTGCTTTGGGACCACCAAGGACCGCATGCTGGTCATCGAGGAATGCAAGAACTCTCGTGCCGTCACCATCTTCATCCGCGGAGGCAACAAGATGGTGACGGCATCACTGTAGCACAGATGGAAACATTTGACTGATATGGGATCAGGTTGTAAGAAACTGAAGTGTCGCTATGCTTTTTTGTTCCTCTCAGATCATTGAAGAGGCAAAGCGTGCCCTCCACGATGCCCTGTGTGTCATCCGTAACCTGGTCAGAGACAACCGTGTGGTCTATGGGGGCGGGGCCTCTGAGATCGCCTGTGCCCTGGCTGTCAACCAGGCAGCAGATAAGGTCAGAAGCCCTTCTATTCCCTGAGATTGGCAGCAAGAAGCGGTCATGAGAGTTCTCTGGTTCACTCTGTGTTCTTCTCTCTCAGTGCCCCTCTTTGGAGCAGTACGCCATGCGGGCGTTTGCTGATGCGCTGGAGGTCATCCCCATGGCTCTGGC
Organism: Protosalanx chinensis; assembly: GCA_030340685.1. Taxonomy (NCBI): domain Eukaryota; kingdom Metazoa; phylum Chordata; class Actinopteri; order Osmeriformes; family Salangidae; genus Protosalanx; species Protosalanx chinensis. Next base: position 312,003 of record CM059332.1, read on the forward strand.
TGAGAACAGTGGGCTGAACCCCATCCAGACCATGACTGAGATCCGGGCCAAGCAGGTCACAGAGAACAACCCTGCTCTAGGGATTGACTGCATGCATCTCAACAACAATGGTGAGACACTAGCTTATTATACACAGTAGCTAGGGCTCTTTAGTGGAGATTCACCAACAGCATTACCTTTCTATGTGACAGTCAGTTGATTCCTTGTACTTTATATTTGTGTGTGTTAACATTTAGCAGGAAGAGCTTTACAAAAGAGCATCAGTCACTGAGCATATATATGAGGATAACATGACAGCTGTTGTTACTTGCACACAGTTCTCTAACAGTGTCTTCTGACATCTCTCCTGTCTTCAGACATGAAGCAGCAACATGTGATCGAGACTCTGATCGGGAAGAAGCAGCAGATTTCTCTGGCCACCCAGGTGGTCAAGATGATCCTGAAGATCGATGACATCAGAAGCCCAGGGGAATCTGAGGACTGAGGAAACAGTCTGCCAGGCTCTGCAGATGGCAGCGTCCTGAAACACTGTTCTAGAACAGTCTTAGGCACCTCCCTGGCACTCTGTTCCAACCTGCTTACTGTTATTTATCATTTGATACGAAAACCTCCCTTCAAACTGTTGTAGTAATGAAGATGCAATTAAAATGTTGGTCAGTGAAACTCCTGGATGGACTCCTGAACTTGACCTGAGTAACAGAAATACATGATTTATAGTTTATTAGAGAAGGCAGCACAGTTAGATTGGGATGATAAAATACAGGGTTTAAGTAAACAAAAAGTCTAATGGAATGGCATTTGACTTGCATGCATTAGTATTCATATTTGAGAGGCAGGCTACATGTATTAAGACTGAAGGCAGAAAGGCAGGTTACATGTATTAAGGCTGGAGGCAGAGAGGCAGGCTACATGTATTAAGACTGAAGGCAGAAAGGCAGGTTACATGTATTAAGGCTGGAGGCAGAGAGGCAGGCTACATGTATTAAGACTGAAGACAGAAAGGCAGGTTACATGTATTAAGGCTGGAGGCAGAGAGGCAGGCTACATGTATTTGTCCAGCCAGTTTAACATGTCCATCCTGGCTTCCTGGATGCTGGGTTTATCTGCTGGGTTGATGTCTTCTCTCTTGCGGTGCACAAAACCATGTGTCTGACCTTGAAAGATCTTCACCTGGTAATCTACTGGGCATTTCTCCTGAAGGCTCTTCTCAAGAACTCTCACCTAGTGAGAGGACACAAGAAAAGCTGAATAAATTACAGTATAGGGTTAGGGTTAACCCTTCAAATAGTATAAGGAAACGTTTCAATTAAATTACCCTGGATAAGTGAAAGAAGATGGATGGATGTCATTGTTACTATGGTTACAAAGAAGCGGTTGTGTTACTGCTGTTCTGAATCATGATTCTAGATCATGGGCGTCAGATAGCTCAATGGTTAAGGCGTTGGCCTCATGATCGGAAGGTTTTGAAATCGATCCCCGGCTGTGGCTATATGATGTTGTGTCCTTGGGACAGATAAAGAAGTCTGGACAGACGGCACTGAAGAGCACAGAGGACATAATGAAGAACTCTGGACAGATAAAGAAGTCTGGACAGACAGCACTGAAGAGCACAGAGGACATAATGAAGAACTCTGGACAGATAAAGAAGTCTGGACAGACAGCACTGAAGAGCACAGGACATAATGAAGTGGAGGGTTCTTTCTTACTGCTAAACAAACATGTTTTTCTGGCCACTTAACCCAGAATGAAGCAGCTTCCATAACCTTATAGAGTGACTTTGTTTAGGTGAGGGTTCAAATGATTCAGGAAACATTGGAAATGACAAATGTTACATGTATCCATTGGAGGCCATCATGTCAGCCATGTATCTTGTGTTGGGGAGCTTCCAGCCAAATATGTCCTGAATGACGATGACAGCTTTGTTTGAGGATGAAGACGGCTTCACACAAAGCACTTCACCCTACTTGCCTCAGGGAGAATGTCCCTGTACTTACTGTAAGTCGCTTTGGATAAAAGCGTCTGCTAAATGGTTTAAATATGTCACATTCTGATTTCCCAGTGCCTGTAATTCCCTTAGCCCACTTATTGTACTATTGTCATGGTGACCAACACACCTGATCCAATGGGATCACCGTATCGTTCTCTGCAAAGATGAACAGAGTTGGACTCTTCAGTTCATACCTGTCCTCCCTCTCTCGAATGATGCCTACAGCAAGGGACCAAGAGACACCATGGTGGAGTTAGAACAACACAACACTACATTATACCAGATTAAAGTTTGGGTTAGATGTATTCTTCCTCATCCTCTCACCATAATGAGAGACTCCAGCTTTGAGCTCTGGGTACTGTAAGGACAGGTAGTGAACAGCCACCCCTCCCCAACAGAAGCCCACCGCTCCGATCTGTTTGGCCCCGCACTGGTCCTTCAGAAATCTCAGCACAGCATCCATCTCCCTGCAGGTGGGCACCCAGCAGAGGCACAGTTAGAAGAACTAGATAAGTGGAGAACGATCCCTTACAGTACCAGACAAAACTGGGTTTCTGAGACTTGACAGATGGAATGAGAACCTACTTTTCTATGTTGGTTGGCTTCTTGTCCTCCAGCCACTGCTGAAAGGTGGACCAGTCATCTGTTGGACTCCAAGGCTCCTTCCCAACAAAGAAGTCTGGACAGACAGCACTGAAGAGCACAGAGGACATAATGAAGAACTCTGGACAGATAAAGAAGTCTGGACAGACAGCACTGAAGAGCACAGAGGACATAATGAAGAACTCTGGACAGATAAAGAAGTCTGGACAGACAGCACTGAAGAGCACAGAGGAAATAATGAAGTGGAGGGTTCTTTCTTACTGCTAAACAAACATGTTTTTCTGGCCACTTAACCCAGAATGAAGCAGCTTCCATAACCTTATAGAGTGACTTTGTTTAGGTGAGGGTTCAAATGATTCAGGAAACATTGGAAATGAGAAATGTTACATGTATCCATTGGAGGCCATCATGTCAGCCATGTATCTTGTGTTGGGGAGCTTCCAGCCAAATATGTCCTGAATGACGATGACAGCTTTGTTTGAGGATGAAGACGGCTTCACAACATAAGCTTGGATGTGCTCTACTTTCACTTCCTGTCCTTGTCCCCCATAATCCAGCTGGTCACCAATATCACATGGGCAGGGTTTTGCTTCATTAGCCATCTGGGAGGGATTCAAATACAAAATAAAAGTAGAGCTGGGTTGATACTTTGTGCTAAATGAAAAGGTGGGGGTAGGGCGGGTTAATGATGTGTATGTTTGCACAATAAACTAATCAAAAATGCACAACAGCTTGTGATACAACATCTGTGGTCATTCGTATTTCCCAAGGAGTTGTGTTCTTTTAAAATGCTACACCAGAGTCACTTTAACTAAATGCTTTAACTTTAATCGAATAGCAACCACATAACAGAATCATAAGTATTACACTTTTTCTTTAGTGTTAGTAAGAGAATCATTTTTAGAAGTTTGCATGGCAAGACTTACCTTGTGAGGAGGTAAACACTGTGGAAGACTTAAAGGATCAATGTGAATAAAACAGCAGACTGTGATATTATTACAGCAGGAAAATGGGTGAAAGGTTGTTACATGCATGGACATAAAGAACCATTTATAATGTCTATGGTCACATGCATGGGCTCAGTCTGAAGTTCACCAGTCCAGAGATTTGGAAAGTCGCTCCATGAACATGCAGAAGGTTTATGAACTTAAAAGTTGCTGAATCATAATTACCTTGCTGACCAAATCAGCTAGTCTATTACAGGGTTAGGGTTTCAGCATGCGATCTACTTATAAAAGTCACAATGATCTACCCATTACAAAAAGCAAAACATATATTTAAGTCGGTGTCGTATTTTCCATGAACAGTACCAATACTTAGGTAAAGTTGGAAAAATAGTCACAGATTCGGACTTACGGGATCAATAATTAAGAGACGCAACGTTGTTCAAACACAAATGATGCCTCTTTCACATCATAATAGCATATACTACGGGCTATAAGACTACTATTATAATAATACTATAATACTACGGGCTACAAGAACCAAAAACCCGTTTTGGAACAGAACAACCCGCCCTCCGAGCTGGATGCATAAGTAGAGAACTCTGATCTCTATGAGCAGCCAGCGGCCAGACGAGTGCGCAGGGAGCGTCTGCAAAGTTCACTTCCAAGAGAGACGCAGCAAACAAAAATCAACTCCACTGTTATACTGTATGTAGACACCAAAACAACTGGTTTTGCTTAATTTTGATGATTTGTTGCGGAATATTAATCAATAACTCCACTGTTATGCATTATTATGCTCCAAAATCACTCCGCACATCAACAGTCTCCTCATTTTCATACTACAACAGCTCTTTTGGAGAAAACAGGGTTTGCTTAATTTTCATGATAAAAAAAAACAATGTTAATGTCATGTCTGAAGGGTGTGGCCTACCTCCGGTCCACTAGGGGCAGTGCAGTATTAGTTTTGTTACTATATTAGGCACAAGTAAGTGTCGGCCATTTTGAGTTAATGTTTGCTTACACTTTGGACACACTTTTCTGTGCTCTTATTTAGCATGTCATTGCTTAATTTATGTAAGTATGTTTATCTTACTATGTTCATGTTGAGTTATTTGTATGTACGTTGTGTTTGCTTATGTAAACAGCAGTCACTTAAGTTGTGTTGTGCCTGCTGGGCTCCCACATTGCTGTCATTAAAGCAGATAAATTGACATTAAGGAGTCTTTCTTCAATGTCATCTAACAATAATATTGATAACCGTAACCGGCTATTATATATATATATATATATATTATATATATATTATATTGTCGATTGTATGGACTAAATATGCGAGTACCTATTAGACAACATGTTATATACAAAATATATAGTTAACTTTTCTTAGTTTGTTTAAACTGTTCTTGGAAGTTTATTACATGTTTGTTAGTTGTGAGTGGTCATGTTTGGAGTGATAGACCTTCATCCCCTGTTAGTTTTGAGTGGTCATGTTTGGAGTGATAGACCTCCATCCCCTGGCTCGAGACAACAGCCCGTGGATTAGGGTGGTACAGCATTTCTGGTTAGGCATTCATTAATTAATTAATATTCATTTTAATTGAGATGAATGGAAAACAATAATATAAGGTAGAATTGAAATCACTATAACTGGTTATGTGTTTTTTCTATTTCTTTTTTGTTTAAAAAGACCTAATAATGTTCAGGTTAATTCTGACCTGAACAGTGGCCCACTAATGGTACATAGAACACAGGGGGTCAGATATCAGTGCTAATTTAAAGATGGCTGCGCCCTGTAAGATGCCTGCCTTACTGAGCCTTTGAGCACTTGTTATAGACATGGATGAGGACTGCTGTCTGTCTCTGCTGTATTAAAGTGCTGCTGCATTGTTTCCCTGGGTTAGGGTTAGACATGGATGGTGACTCCATCTTTAAAGAGACAGCGGTTTGTGTCTGCTGTATATAAGTCTACTGGAGTGCTGCTGCATTGTTTCACTGCGGAGCTCATTTCTGTTGCAACATCCTGCTTGAAAAGACAACAAACATACCGAGAGCACATGATCCTACTGTAAAACTTTCTTCGTTGTTTTAGATGTAAAAAAATAACAAATGTTTTTTATTTAAAGTTAAAAAGGAAATTACGCTTTTTTCGCCAAAGCCCTACATCGTGAGTAGGAAGTGTCCTTTTATGGAAGTTGCAGGATTCTGTTGACTTCCGCCTGGGTGTGTGCAGTGAGGGATCTTTATCTACTAAATAATTACATCAAATCGATCTTCCGCAGCTGTTTTTAACATTATCCATTCCAGACTAAAAGGTAGGATGTTCTGTTAAAGCTACAAATTAAACCTAAAAAAGCTAAAGTAACTTTACGTCTCACTGCGCTTGAAATCGTAGCGGTTCTGGGGAGGAGATTTTCACTCTCATTCTTTCTGTGTTTAAATGTAGAAGATGTCGAAGTCTTTGAAGAAAATTGTGGAGGAGAGTCGTGATAAAAATATTCCTGAGGTGGACATGTGTGACAGAGGAATATCCAACATGCTGGATACCCCAGGACTATGTAAGCACCCTAACCCTATGGAAGCACCCTAACCCTATGGAAGCACCCTAACCCTATGTAAGCACACTAACCCTATGTAAGCACCCTAACCCTATGGAAGCACACTAACACTATGTAAGCACACTATCCCTATATAAGCACCCTAACTCTATGTAAGCACACTAACCCTATATAAGCACCCTAACTCTATGGAAGCACCCTAACCCTATATAAGCACCCTAACTCTATGGAAGCACACTAACCCTATATAAGCACCCTAACCCTATGTAAGCACACTAACCCTATATAAGCACCCTAACCCTATGTAAGCACACTAACCCTATGGAAGCACCCTAACATTATATAAGCACCCTAACTCTATGTAAGCACACTAACTCTATGTAAGCACCCTAACCCTATGTAAACACACTAACCCTAACCCTATGTAAGCACACTAACCCTAACCCAGAACTATGTAAGGACATTAAGGCTAGTCTTTACATTTCTGTTTATTCATTTAGCAGACGCTTTTATCCAAAGCGACTTACAAGTCAAAGCTTTACAAAAGAGCATCAGTCACTGAGCATAGCAACATAATAGACAAGTAATCAACAAGTAATTCTGAACAACAACAACAGATGATATTTCTAACACAATGGAGTTTCTACAAGTGTCATTATTATACATTACAGGTCACAACATGTAGATCACATTAGAGATGAATGATATCATGTAAATTCAGAATAAATATTGAAGCATGTCATTTTGATAATGGGCAGATTCTTTATGTTCTCCGTTTCAGTCACCTTGTCCAACATCACACAGCTGGTTCTTAGTCACAACAAGCTCACAAGTAAGTCATGATTATTCTCTGAATTTTTCTCGCTCAAGTATTTCTGCAATTTCCCATCTGTGGGACAAATAAAGGAGTTCTTATTTGACTGTATTTGTACGATGATATGACAGAATCCTACGCTGTGGCCTCTTCTGTACTACTACTTCAGACCACTAGAGGGCAAACCTCTTCTATCTTGGTTATTTTAACTCATCATGTGTGGTGGGGGGCAACTTTTTGAACTTAAGTGTGTTGGAAGTTGGAAATTAAAAGGTTTTGTTTTTATTTTGCAACACTGAGATTTGCCCTAAAATGCAGAGGGGCAATGATTTTGTTCAAATACCAAGATCAGAAAGTTTCTAAGGATGGAAAGGGGTTTTACGTGAGGTTGATTTGCCGCATGGAAAATAGGTTGCTGTGTCTAAATGTAGCTGCGTCTATAGTCAACTTCAACTACAGCCAAGAGACAACTGAATTGTTTTACCTTATTTCTAGTGAGGCAAATGAAAATGATTCTAACAGGAAAAAACAATCACTCAAATCTGACCCAGATTATTGTCATGATGCACACGACACAACTACACACTATTTACTAAACTGGTGAAGTAGGCAGTTTCAGTTTGGTATATGACTATTTTATGGGGACATTTTGACTGTTTCTCTATGGTATATGACATAAATCTACTTTATGTACATGGCGAATACAGATGATTCAGATTATTTGTGGACAGTTTCCAGATGTTTTTTTTTGGTTCTTTAAAAGATGTCCTCTTAACTTCAGTAAAAGGACTGAGCTTCTAATCTGTGTGCAGAACACAAATGATTTGGCTCCTTGTTTACCTGAGCATCTCCCTGTCTCTACTAACTGACTGTGACCATCACAGCCATGGAGATTACATATTTATCCCTTCTCTATTTATAGAAATGATCAAAGACATTTTAGTTGAGCTCATTAGGATCATTATCATCCATTCCCTCATACCTGGGGGTGGAAAAGGTGTTTTGCGATATGTGAGATGGAATTTTATTTATTTATGGTACTAATGTTTTCTGTGAAGGTGGATGTGTTTTGTTGTGAGCCTTATCCTGCAGTCCACAATCTTTTTGAAGTTTTAGGAAGACAGTCTGGACTTATGGGAACATTTGGACAGTCTATCTTTAGTGATGTGTATTACAAGGTATCACCAGTCTATCTTTAGTGATGTGTATTACATGGTATCACCAGTCTATCTTTAGTGATGTGTATTACAAGGTATCACCAGTCTATCTTTAGTGATGTGTATTACATGGTATCACCAGTCTATCTTTAGTGATGTGTATTACATGGTATCACCAGTCTATCTTTAGTGATGTGTAGTACATGGTATCACCAGTCTCTTTAGCGATGTGTAGTACATGGTATCACCAGTCTATCTTTAGTGATGTGTAGTACATGGTATCACCAGTCTATCTTTAGTGATGTGTAGTACATGGTATCACCAGTCTCTTTAGCGATGTGTATTACATGGTATCACCAGTCTATCTTTAGTGATGTGTATTACATGGTATCACCAGTCTTTCTTTAGTGATGTGTATTACATGGTATCACCAGTCTATCTTTAGTGATGTGTATTACATGGTATCACCAGTCTATCTTTAGTGATGTATAGTACATGGTATCACCAGTCTCTTTAGCGATGTGTAGTACATGATATCACCAGTCTATCTTTAGTGATGTGTAGTCCATGATATCACCAGTCTATCTTTAGTGATGTGTAGTACATGGTATCACCAGTCTATCTTTAGTGATGTGTAGTACATGGTATCACCAGTCTATCTTTAGTGATGTGTAGTACATGGTATCACCAGTCTATCTTTAGTGATGTGTAATTCAGAATCTCACATGAGCAAAGAGAGAGATTAGATGGATGGAAAGTGAGAAATGAAGAGAGATGCAGTGGAGATCAGTTACACTAACCTACACTGATGCATGCTACATTGCTGCGTGTTACACTGATGCATGCTACACTGCTGCATGCTACACTGATGCATGCTACACTGATGCATGCTACATTGCTGCGTGTTACACTGCTGCGTGTTGCACTGATGCATGCTACATTGCTGCGTGCTACACTGATGCATGCTACATTGCTGCGTGTTACACTGATGCATGCGACACTGTTGCATGCAACACTGATGCATGCTACATTGCTGCATGCTACATTGCTGCGTGTTACACTGATGCATGCTACATTGCTGCGTGCTACACTGATGCATGCTACATTGCTGCGTGCTACACTGCTGCATGCTACATGGATGCATGCTACACTGATGCATGCTACATTGCTGCGTGTTACACTGATGCATGCTACACTGCTGCATGCTACACTGATGCATACTACATTGCTGCGTGTTACACTGATGCGTGCTACACTGCTGCATGCTACACTGCTGCATGCTACACTGATGCATACTACACTGATGCATGCTACATTGCTGCGTGTTACACTGCTGCATGCTACACTGCTGCATGCTACACTGATGCATGCTACACTGATGCATGCTACACTGATGCATGCTACATTGATGCATGCTAAACTAACGCTAAAATGCGTTAATAATAGACATAACTAATATTCTGATAATGAAACACAACAGTTAATTGCCATTAGTGAGTTTGAAATTTTTTCTCTTTTCTTGGGGTGTGTAGGAATTGAAAAGTGCTTTTGAAGTTTCACCAACAACAATAGATTGTGATCACACACATACACACCCTCTCTGATACATGATCAGTATGCCAGTACCATGCTCAGCCATGGTGATCTCCTCAGGACCATTCGTGTCATGTTCATCTGGTCTGTTTGTGTACGTCTCTGACTTCAGTCCTCCATCCATCCCCTCTCCAAGTGCCCCCCCCCCCCCACACACACACACACACACACCATCCATCTTTGTCCTCTCTACATTGACCTGAACATAGATGAGGAGGAGAAAAGGGGAGGGGGACGGGAGGAGGTGCGGGTTGCAGGGTGGGGGATGTGTGACTTATCAGTTATGCTAAATGACCCATCAATAACATGTCAAACCCTTGGCCTTGGTCATCTAACTCAAACATTAAAGACATCCAGTCAGTAAGCCTAACGATGATTAGACTGTTTAGTCAAGCCAGGCTGCCTTGATGTTTTAGGGGGTTAGCCACTGTTTAGGGGGATTAGCTACTGTTTAGGGGGGTTGGTTAATGTTTAGGGGGGTTAGCTACTGTTTAGGGGGGTTAGCTACTGTTTAGGGGGGTTAGCTACTGTTTAGGGGGGTTAGCTAATGTTTAGCCACTGTGTTCCTTTTTTTTTTTATTCTGGGTTGGATGTTTAAAGTGATAGATTTTGCAATGTTGATGTACTCAGATGAATGGGAGGCTTGAAATTGAGACTTATAGTTTTATATCTTGAATGAGCATTCTTTCACAAATTTCCCATTTTTAATTTCCCATTTTCCTCAGTCGTTCCTCCCAACATTGCAGACCTGAAGAACCTGGAAGTTCTGAATGTTTTTAACAACCAGATTGAAGAGCTGCCCACCCAGATCAGCAGCCTACAGAAGCTCAAGCATCTGAACCTGGGGTGAGTGTGTTCATGTTGGCCCATCTGTGCATCTGAACCTGGGGTGAGTGTGTTCATGTTGGCCCATCTGTGAAAGCAGCCGTGTTATTTATTCATTTAGCAGACGCTTTTATCCAGAGCGACATCGAAGAGAGAGCTTTACAAAAGAGCATCTGCTGGTTGAGGGGCAGTGCTGTGGGTATATGAGGGGCAGTGCTGTGGGTGTATGAGGGGCAGTGCTGTGGGCATATGAGGGGCAGTGCTGTGGGTGTATGAAGGGCAGTGCTGTGGGTGTATGAGGGGCAGTGCTGTGGGTATATGAGGGGAAGTGCTGTGGGTGTATGAGGGGCAGTGCTGTGGGCATATGAGGGGCAGTGCTGTGGGTGTATGAGGGGCAGTGCTGTGGGTGTATGAGGGGCAGTGCTGTGGGCATATGGGGGGCAGTGCTGTGGGTATATGAGGGGCAGTGCTGTGGGCATATGAGGGGCAGTGCTGTGGGCATATGAGGGGCAGTGCTGTGGGCATATGAGGGGCAGTGCTGTGGGTATATGAGGGGCAGTGCTGTGGGTATATGAGGGACAGTGCTGTGTGTATATGAGGGACAGTGCTGTGGGTATATGAGGGGAAGTGCTGTGGGTATATGAGGGGCAGTGCTGTGGGTATATGAGGGGAAGTGCTGTGGGTATATGAGGGGAAGTGCTGTGGGTATATGAGGGGCAGTGCTGTGGGTATATGAGGGGCAGTGTTGTGGGTATATGAGGGGCAGTGCTGTGGGTATATGAGGGGCAGTGCTGTGGGTATATGAGGGGCAGTGCTGTGGGTATATGAGGGGCAGTGCTGTGGGTATATGAGGGGCAGTGCTGTGGATATATGAGGGGCAGTGCTGTGGGTATATGAGGGGCAGTGCTGTGGGCATATGAGGGGCAGTGCTGTGGGCATATGAGGGGCAGTGCTGTGGGTATATGAGGGACAGTGCTGTGGGTATATGAGGGACAGTGCTGTGGGTATATGAGGGGCAGTGCTGTGGGTATATGAGGGGCAGTGCTGTGGGTATATGAGGGGAAGTGCTGTGGGTATATGAGGGGAAGTGCTGTGGGTATATGAGGGGCAGTGCTGTGGGTATATGAGGGGCAGTGTTGTGGGTATATGAGGGGCAGTGCTGTGGGTATATGAGGGGCAGTGCTGTGGGTATATGAGGGGCAGTGCTGTGGGTATATGAGGGGCAGTGCTGTGGCCATATGAGGGGCAGTGTTGTTGGCATAGGTGAAGCCCTTTGTGACATTGCTTGTAAAAAGGACTGTACCAATTATGTATTTATTTAGTTTTTTCAAGAGCATAGTTCACTGGTCATAACAACGTGACAATACATGTCTTATACGTTCTAAAACTCGTAAAGCTTGACTGAGAATACCTTCATTTCATTTTTCTGTCTGGTTTATTTGCACATTTTCACCACCCCTCAGGTAAACTATGAATTGTATTATCTGGAGCGGAGTGAATCCTCCTGATTTCTCTCTCAAGTGATAACTCAATTCAAACTGGTTTTACTATATTAAAGTCCCATAGGGCTCAAATCATTTAAGAGGAAAGAGGAGCCCTATAAACCAGAACATCCATTTTGTAGATTAAAGATGAGGTGAGTTCTTGGATTTTAACAACGTTCCCTCCTAAATGATAAACACACCAGCCTAAGCCAGAGTATATGACATTTTAGTTATGTGGAGTCTGTGCTATTTGCCATGTGCAAACCTATTGTCCCAGTCCCTTAGGGTTAGGGTCAGAACTAGGGTTAGGTTTAGAACAAGGGTTAGGGTTAGGGTTAGAACAAGGCTATGAAAGGTGGAATATTTAGGCTACAGTATCTTTGACCCCAAGATGAAGAAGTCGTATATTAACTTAATGTGGCCTTCTGAGGGCTACCTGAATGCCCTTGGTAAAATGAGTTTGACACCCCTGATATAAGATATATTTGACTGAAACTACATGAAATAATTGACAGTACATACTAGCTAGCAGCCTATATAATGTCACTGAAGACAAAAAAAAAAATTAAGACTTAATATCTGTATCTGCACTTTGTGTAATGATAAGAAAATCCTTTATTTGTCCCGCTGTGGGGAAATTGCAGCAGGGTAGAGTATAGCAGGTCTCATCTGTTTCATAAGTAGTTAGTCTTTATTTTTAAGGGGAGATGTTGGAGCAGACAAGTGGAGGAAATGGAGGAAATACAAGGTTCAAATTACAAAATACTCTGTTCCAAAAATACTCTGTATCAAAAATACTCTATCAAAAAATACGCTATCAAAAAATACTCTGTACCAAAAATACTTTGTACCAAAAATACCCTAGGCTCTGTAGAGTTTCTGGGTCATACACATTTGTCCAAAACTATTTAACGCTGTTGCACGCAGGAGTAATAAACATACACACAATGAGCCACTGCGACAGGTTGTTAAAAGGCTCATAGCATGAGTAACTGAGTAACTGTTGTGAGAAGTTTCATCTCTAGCAGTAACACTACCTGATCCTTTCAAGGACCAGTGCTGGGATTGAACACATCCTCCCTATAACAGAGAAGATATGATCAGGGGCTGGTGTCAATGTCACAGGGGATTATAGAACTTTGTACAATCTCCCCAACGTTCTGACATTCTCTGTGTTATTGATTGGATGTCAGATGCACCATTTGCCAACCATAATCTTGCAAACATAAGCCACTGAGTTGTATTCAGGACTGGGTTTTCTCGCATGTGTGTGTTTGCACTTTTCTTGTGTGTGTGTATGTGATTGTTGTCAGTGTGTAAGGGTGACATACCTAAACTCATTTGTCAAAAAACAATCTGTCCCTTCGACCCTTAAATTGCAAACACAACCTCATTTCTCTCTCGCTCTCTCACTCACACACACACACACACACACACACACACACACATTGTTGCAGATTCTGACTAAACATTTGGAGAAATCCTCTGAGCACAACATTACCTTCTGAGATGCTCTGTGGCATTTAACAAGCAAGCAAGTGAAATGGATAATGATGTTGTCCAGGATGATGAAGAGGATGAAGATAGACTCAGCAGGCAGAGAGGTTGCTTAAAGAGGTCATGACAAGGTCACCATTCCTTTGGCACAGAGCAGGACTGTCCTTGTTCTAACATCTCATATCTGCCTGTCTGCCCAGTGTCCTGCAGGTAGAAGTCAAATATTTAAATCATTACTCATAGTGGATCAAGGGCTGTGTTGTGGTATGTTTACTTTCTGTGTCCTTAAAACATGTCATTCAAGCTAAAAACAAACGCATTTGACAAGGGGGGATATGTTTAATGTGTTGGATGTGTTGGATGTGTTTAATGTGTTGGATGTGTTTGATGTGTTTAATGTGTTGGATGGGTTGGATGTGTTTAATGTGTTTGTGTTGGATGTGTTGGATGTGTTTAATGTGTTGGATGCGTTTAATGTGTTTGTGTTGGATGTGTTTAATGTGTTTGTGTTGGATGTGTTTAATGCGTTGGATGTGTTTAATGTGTTGGATGTGTTGGATGTGTTGGATGTGTTGGATGTGTTTAATGTGTTGGATGTGTTTAATGTGTTGGATGTGTTGGATGTGTTGGATGTGTTTAATGTGTTGGATGTGTTTAATGTGTTGGATGTGTTGGATGTGTTGGATGTGTTTAATGTGTTGGATGTGTTTAATGTGTTGGATGTGTTGGATGTGTTGGATGTGTTGGATGTGTTTAATGTGTTGGATGTGTTTAATGTGTTGGATGTGTTTAATGTGTTGGATGTGTTGGATGTGTTGGATGTGTTTAATGTGTTGGATGTGTTTTTGTGTGCCCAGTATGAACAGGATGAGCAGTTTGCCTCGTGGTTTTGGCTCCCTGCCTGCTCTTGAAGTACTGGACCTGACCTATAACAACCTGAATGAGAGCTCTCTGCCAGGGAACTTCTTCTACCTTAGTGAGTCTTTCTACCTCTGTCACACACACCAACACACAAACAATCACTTTTCACACATTTAATAATCAACACTCACTTTTTCTCTTTTCACACTATTTTACATGCTCCACTTTTACAACAAAATAGACCAATAGAAAAAATAAATAATATTTTAATACCGTGATGACATAATGAAACATCTCAAAATAATCAGTTATATTGAGATCTTTTCAGCACGTCCACTCTGGCTTCTTGGATGAATTAAAAAGGGTTGGATTAATAAATTATATGTATACTGTAGATACACGTGTGTGTGTGTGTGTGTGTGTGTGAATATATATATATATTTAACCCTATATATTGAGATATATATATATATATATATATATATATATATATATATATATATATATATATATATATACATACATACATACATATATATCCATAATTAGTGATACAAGACAGTGTGTTTGTGTTACTGTGTTGCTGTGCACCGGTCTGTGAACTTGTATTTGATTAAGACATCTCTATGCCATTCTTTGACCAGACAAGCTGACGTAAATCTTCTCTTAAGTTGTGTGTTTGCTGCTCTTCCATACAGAGGCTGGAAGGTGTGATGAATCAACCGTGACTGGTGTTATTGATTAGTCTTTGTTTGGATAGGATATCCAACACACACATGTATGAAAATACAACCATAAGAAAACAGGCCAGCCAGACCACATCTACACAGACAGGCACAACTCACAACACTAACTGACTCCTGTGTGAATTACAGCCACCCTGCGAGCACTCTATCTCAGTGACAACGACTTTGAGGTGCTACCCCCAGACATCAGCAAGCTGACCAAGCTGCAGATAGTGAGTAATTCATCTAAATATCCCTCAAAGTCAGTGCTTTCTCTCCATGTTTCGATTGGGGTTTCTCTTGGGCTACAATCTTAGGTGTTACAAACTTTACATCAGTTTTTAGGGGCTGTTTTTGGGCTGATGTTGTCAAATTATGGTTTTTCAATCTACTAATTTGGATTGAAAATATGTGCAATCAAAAGTATCTCTACCCCTCTACCTCTTTATCTGCCCGCTCCCTTATCTGCTCACCATATCTCTCTTGCCCCCTCCCTCATCTGCTCACCATATCTCTCTTGCCCCCTCCCTCATCTGCTCACCATATCTCTCTTGCCCCCTCCCTCATCTGCTCACCATATCTCTCTTGCCCCCTCCCTCATCTGCTCACCGTATCTCTCTTGCCCCCTCCCTCATCTGCTCACCGTATCTCTCTTGCCCCCTCCCTCATCTGCTCACCGTATCTCTCTTGCCCCCTCCCTCATCTGCTCACCGTATCTCTCTTGCCCCCTCCCTCATCTGCTCACCATATCTCTCTTGCCCCCTCCCTCATCTGCTCACCATATCTCTCTTGCCCCCTCCCTCATCTGCTCACCATGTCTCTCTTGCCCCCTCCCTCATCTGCTCACCATGTCTCTCTTGCCCCCTCCCTCATCTGCTCACCATATCTCTCTTGCCCCCTCCCTCATCTGCTCACCATATCTCTCTTGCCCCCTCCCTCATCTGCTGACCATATCTCTCTTGCCCCCTCCCTCATCTGCTCACCATGTCTCTCTTGCCCCCTCCCTCATCTGCTCACCATGTCTCTCTTGCCCCCTCCCTCATCTGCTCACCATATCTCTCTTGCCCCCTCCCTCATCTGCTCACCATATCTCTCTTGCCCCCTCCCTCATCTGCTCACCATATCTCTCTTGCCCCCTCCCTCATCTGCTCACCATATCTCTCTTGCCCCCTCCCTCATCTGCTCACCATATCTCTCTTGCCCCCTCCCTCATCTGCTCACCATATCTCTCTTGCCCCCTCCCTCATCTGCTCACCATATCTCTCTTGCCCCCTCCCTCATCTGCTCACCATATCTCTCTTGCCCCCTCCCTCATCTGCTCACCATATCTCTCTTGCCCCCTCCCTCATCTGCTCACCGTATCTCTCTTGCCCCCTCCCTCCCTCCCTCCTTAGTATCTGTCCTTCATTCTCTCCGTCCCTTTTTCTTTTCCTGCTCTCTCCATTTCTAATCCCCCTTGACCTCTATGTCCTGTTCCCTTTATCGCCTCTCATTCCATCCTTCTCTCAATGTGTTTTTATTTTTCCTCCCTCCATTCTGTAGCTGAGTCTGAGAGATAATGACCTCATATCCCTGCCCAAGGAGATTGGAGATCTGGCCCAGCTCAAAGAGTTGCACATTCAGGGGAACAGGCTGACTGTTTTGCCCCCAGAATTGGGTAAGACTGACACTCAAATGAGACATTCTTAATGCTTACCATATGGGTTCTCTCCTAGATGTGCATAAACACACTCACACACAGAAGAATAAAAGAACACAAACATTCTTTAGGATTCACACAAACACCTACTTGGATCAAAAAGTATTTGTGATGAAGGTGGACTATTTCACACCCCAGACTTAATGCTGGCTGAACTAGAGGCCCCACCACAGAGGTCAGCAGGGGTCATACCTTTCCTGACAGGCAGTCCCCCTCTTTCTCATACACACACACACCTGTCGCTCTCATCTGGCCACACACACACCTGTCGCTCTCATCTGGCCACACACACACCTGTCGCTCTCATCTGGCCACACACACACCTGTCGCTCTCATCTGGCCACACACACACCTGTCGCTCTCATCTGGCCACACACACACCTGTCGCTCTCATCTGGCCACACACACAATCAAATTTTTCACCTAAAGAACTTTTATATTTCAATCTAATTTGACAGAAATGAATAGCAATGCTTTTGTGAACCAGACACATTTTGACATAGCAATAACTGATATGTAAATAATTTATTAAAATGATCAAATGTATTAAATAAACATGTTCATGAGATAACAAGGGTGTAATTTGCTGAGAGCATGCACACCTATTTAAAGGGAAACAGATGTATAAGATGTAAAAGGGTGATAGAACCAGAGATTGGAGCAATAGGCAGAAAGAGAAATAGAGAGGAGGATAGGAGGGTGTTTGAGCTTATTAGAATCCCCCTGTCACGGCTTCCTAATCCCTGTCTCTGTCCTGGGCTTGTTAGGCCTGACGCTATACTCTGCTAGCTGAGGGAGGGAGGGAGGGAGGGAGGGAAAGGGAGTGGATACAGAGGGAGACTGTAGAAATTAGTTTTGAGGTTGAGAGAGATGAGGAACGGTAAAGATTGTGTTAGAGATTTAAAGGGTAGGTAAAGAGTGGGTTAGAGATTTAAAGGGTAGGTAAAGAGTGGGTTAGAGATTTAAAGGGTAGGTAAAGAGTGGGTTAGAGATTTAAAGGGTAGGTAAAGAGCGGGTTAGAGATTTAAAGGGTAGGTAAAGAGTGGGTTAGAGATTTAAAGGGTAGGTAAAGAGTGGGTTAGAGATTTAAAGGGTAGGAGACAGGAACTTCCATCGATGATTTGGAAGGTGACAACGATGCAAAATCCAGTTTTGACACTCAAAATAAAAACTAAAACACCTGAAAGCATTTGCTGTTTGGCCTCAGATCAATTTTTTTAAGCCATTAAATGATTAATCAGCTGAAATATTTGTGTGTTGGAGGTATGTTATTACATTGTGAGTGAAGTTAGCTAGTGGGTCACCCTTTAACCTTACTGATCTTTACCGAGCCAGAGAAAATCACCTTTACAGTCTGAAGTGGAAAGTTACCATCAATAATAGAGCATACAAAGAAACATAGTATGACGTGTTCCTCCTACATTATATGTGCATTTTCATTAATGCATTGCCAGGTAGTAACATTAGTTTTCAGCACTCGTATGAATAGATCAAGCAAACTTAAATATGTATTTTTGCAGGACAAATTGCAAAAATAACTGTATAAATGATCTGGCGTAGCAGGTATTAAGGCCGCCCAGTTTTGTCCTGCTTTGCCAGTGGCTGATGGCCGGACAGATGTATAGCTAAGTATAGCTATAGTATAGTATAGTAGTAGCATAGTAATGAGGTGTAGTCTGGCTGGTTGGGAGTTTGGGGCGAGGTCCATGGTTTCATGTTAGGGCCTCGTGTGCAGGTCTTGTGATTGGGAAGTCTGTGAACCCAGGGTGTTAGCTTGTCAGTAGTGCTGGGGTCTGGTATCACTGGCAGTGAGGTGTTAGCTATCGGCAGTCCTGCTATCACTCTATGCTTAATTTAGCCCCTCACCCTGACAGCATGTCTCAACACTGGCTAATCAGGAGCTAGCTAATTAGCCCCTAAGGTGCTAGCATAAACCACATTAGCACGCTGACCCGTGCCAACCCTTGGCAGAAAGCTAGTTCAGCTTCTCTCTTAACTCTTGTTCTCATCCCTACATCACTATACCCTTACACCTGTACCTCCTTACACCTGTACCTCCTTACAACTGTACCACCTTACACCTGCACTATACCCTGACACCCTCATCAACTTTATTTCATTGAAATCCCCAGAGTGATCTTACTCTTGGTTTTGCAAGATGTCTCTCATCAGCTGCTTATTTCCTTGTTCAAGCCCCCTCATAATATATTCATGAATTTCCCCGCTGCGTCTCTTCTAGGTAACCTGGACCTGACCGGCCCTAAACAGGTGTTCAAGGCCGAGAACAACCCCTGGGTCACACCTATTGCAGATCAGTTCCAGCTGGGAGTCTCACATGTTTTTGAGTATGTCCGTTCAGAGACGTACAAATAGTAAGTAGATTTGCTTGTAAAACGCCCCAAACACTCTGCAGGACTCAAACTGTACTCCCAACATTTCATATTATCTTTCAAATTATTATTATTTTTCACAATGTTCATGCTAGTTAGTTCCCTGTCACATAACCACATATCAATGAAGCGCAGTGACAAGAAAGGTCATTCTGTTGAATCACACTTCAAAAGCAGCATCTGATTTTCTTTTGTACATTTTAAGTAAATGTTTATGTATTGTGTTTCAAGTTATTTCAGTGACTATTGTGGTGTGTGAATATGAGAAGAAAGCTTTACAATAGACATCAGTAGAATATAATAATAGGTTCAGAGATGTTCTCTTGTTTATTCTGTGGTGAAAATGCTTCATAGAATTCTTTTAACTCGAGTCAAAATACCAAAAGATTTAACCAGACTGAAAATGTGTATCTTTCTTGCCCAGGGTTGTGTTGTAAGAGACACACCCTCTAAGTTTGACGGTCATTTGTTGGGATGTCTACTTTTCTATTTTGGCCAATGTAAGGTTTTAGCACTAGTCTTTGCTAGCAATGCATTTTGTCAATAGGCAACAACCCAGCATTATGCATTACCCTTCAGTCAAGCCAAGCCTTCAGCTCACTTTCAATTCCTCACATAAACGATCTGTCCTTATTGATCGTCCAATTCATCAAAATCAACACACCGTAGAATATTCTGTCTAGACCGTTTGTATTTTGGATTAATTTACTTACTAGAAGGAAAGGACCCCTGAGTTTTTCCATTTAGCTTATTGTTATTATTTATACCTCTCAATGTTTCAGAAATAGTATAATTCTAGTGTAAACTATTTTATTGACTGGGCTGCAAGGTGGGAATGATAAAAGCGTGACTTAATGAAGGAGGTACTCGTGTGCAAAGAGAGTGGAGACAGTGTGTGTGGCCAGCCAAATCCAGGGGTCACAGAGCCTGTAGTCTGTCCGTGCTCAAAATGGTCCTTCTTAACTAAAAGGTGCAGTGGTATTATTAGTTTCCAGTGCTGTTTGTGTGTGCTTGTTTGTGTGCACTGTCCACAGGTAGTAGTAGCAGTAATGTCCTTCAGCCTCCAGAAACTAAACTCTCCATCTTTCTAAACGCCCTCTGTTCTCAAACACTCCCGCCAACACACATACACACTCAAAGTTTCTCTATCTGTATACCTATTCCTTCTTTCTCTTTTACAAAGACCTACATCATGTATATTGGTAAGTGTACTTTAACAGTACCCTAACCCTATTCTGTACTTTAACCCTAACCCTATGGTGACATCCTTTGTAAAGTCTAACCAGGGGTGGTCAAGACTCACTGTCCTGAAGGTTTTAGATGTTTCCCTGCTCCAGAAAAACAGATTCTAACTATCAGTCCTCTACAGCGTTCGATAATGACCCATTCATCTTAAACCTTTAGGACAGCGGCCCTGGAGGATCAGGATTGACCACCCCTGGTCTAGAGTATGTAACTGCATTGAAGCAAAAGTACATGCGCTGATAAATTGTGCAGTTTTGTGTCTTGCATCTAGTTGTGTATGTACATAAACACAAGTTTGGATTTGTGAGGGTATACTGTATATGACTGTAATGTATATTTCATGGGGCAGCTTGTTAACCTGAAGGAGAAAATTGGTGGACTGACAGCAACAGCGTGCTCATAGTTCATTAACATACCGTAAAAACTCTGTTTCTCCTCAGATCTTTTATTCATGTATCTCTCTATACCTTATTCTCTCTCTCTCTCTCTCTCTTTTGTATTTTTTTTAAATCAAATCCTGATTTTATATTCCACCCATTTACCCTTTCATAGACAGGTATGGCATTTCTTTTCACATCCACTTTGGAGAGAAGGTGCTTAGGGGATTGTATCTGGTCTTTAGATTGTAGAAACTCTGAGGACTTTCTTTAAGTAATAGGATATGGAGATGGTATACATTTAGAAAGCTGTTTAAGGTCCCCTTATTACTAAGAGAGCAGACGTGTCATTAGTAACCTATTAGATTGTCATTAGTTAGGTGGGGTAGCTGCTCAGCATTTTCTTAACACACCGAGTCATGTAGCACCACACCTAGAGCTTAATATGGTCACCTGTTGAACCTTGAGAGTTTATACTGTTAGAACAGACCGGCTAAAAAAACTCAGGTCTGGGACGAGTTCGGGGAGACCATGTAGGAGGACAATCGGACAGCCTTTAGCAAATAAGGGCAAAACCATTCAATGCCTCAGGAGGGGAAGCAGTGCTTCACCAACACTGTCTACAGTGCGGATGAGGAGCTGGTGAACTGGAGATGTTGTTAGGGTTCAAATTTGAGGATCTCCTCAATCCTGACGTCACATCTTCCGAGAAGGAAGCAGAGGCTGGGGAGTCCAGCTGAAGTCACTTAGGGTTTAACATCAAGCGGACTCCTCTTCTAGATCTGGAGGATCAGTGGTGTCCCTCATGGTGTCCTGTGGGGGGGCTCTTTGGAAGTATGGAGTCCAGGACCCTTTGTTAGGGGCCGTCTGTTCCCTGTATGACTGGAGCAGGAGATGTGTTCACAATGCTGGTAGTAAGTCAGACCTGTTCCAGGTGCATGCTGGACTTGGCCAGGGTTGCCCTTTGTCACCGGTTCTGTTAATTGTTTTTATGGACAGAATTTCTAGGCACAGCCATGGGCCGAAGAGTGTCTGGTTCAGGGAGCACAGGATCTCATCAGTGCTGTTTGCAGATTATGTTGTCCTGTTGGCTTCATTGGACTGGGGCCAGCAGCTCTGGAGAGGTTTGCAGACGAGTGTGAAGCTGCCTTGCCCCAAGTATCTTGAGGTCACAAGTGAGGGAAGGAGGGAGCGTGAGACAGATCGGTGCCACGTCTGCAGTGATGCAGTCTCTGTATCGGACTGTTGTGGTAACGAAGGAGCTGAGGCAACGCTCTCGATTTGTAAATAAATAATTCACTAGACATTTATTGGAGGCTGGGTGGTCCAGTGGATAAAGAAACAGACTTCTAACCACTTCACCTTCTTGTGCTTTATCTTTTCAAACATAACAATTATGTTGTGAGTGTGCAGTTGATGCAGAGTTCACTCACCATAGTTGTCTGGATAAAGGCTTCTGCCCAAAATATATATATCAAAATATCGGTCCTCAGTCTCCTTGATCTGTAATAAGATTAGATTAGATGAACCTTTATTTGTCCTCCAGGAGGTGGAAATTGCAGTTCACAACAGCAGCAGGGTAAAGTACAGCACACAATAAGTGGTTTTGATATCGGTCCTGAAAAAAACGTCGACCTGTACTTTGTTAATGTATACAAGTTTTTATAATTGTACTGAAGTGGCAAGTTATCTTTAAGTCTAGCAGTATACAACTATGATGCAATTGTGAAATGTGTTACACACATCAAATGTAATTTATCAGTGTGGTAACACAGGAGGGCATAAAAGCAATGTCCTTCATTTGAATGCATGGATTTGCCAAATGTTGTTTTAGTTGTTACAATCTTAACCACTTGGAACACAAGTGACCAGTTGAGATCTTTGTGTCAGAAGCTGTCTGGGCTGTAATTCATCACCCTTAACAAACACATCTTGCTGTAGCATATTTTCTCAG
Source organism: Protosalanx chinensis (assembly GCA_030340685.1). Taxonomy (NCBI): domain Eukaryota; kingdom Metazoa; phylum Chordata; class Actinopteri; order Osmeriformes; family Salangidae; genus Protosalanx; species Protosalanx chinensis. The sequence continues at coordinate 334,716 of CM059332.1, forward strand.
TGCATTTCTACATGGCTGGTCCTCATTTACTAATCCTGTTGAATATGCTCTGAATATGCTCTGAATATGCTCTGAATATGCTCTGAATATGCTCTGAATAGGCTCTGAATAGGCTCTGAATAGGCTCTGAATATGCTCTGAATAGGCTCTTGAGTTCTGGAGAGTGTCTGCCCTAATTATATTCATGCATTGATGCATAACCCTGACCCTAACCCTGAGATGACTGTGGTCTCCCACTGGCTATCTGGATGGGTCGGAACTTAAGGTGTCTTTCTAGGGCAACTATGTTCAAGTTAACTTCATGCAAGTCTTTGCGCATGGAGCTATAAATATTAGAAATTATCAGAAGTCTAAATAACCCGCCTCTGAACATATAATAGGAATTAAACCATTAATAGGTCAGTGGAGCTTGCTTTTAAAGGTTTTTTATAAGTAATATGACATGTTTAAAATGACAATTCTGCAAAAACCACACTGTTGAATGCCTCTTGTTTATGTTAAAGTGTAGTAAAAATCCTCATGAATATTTTAGCCTCCAGAATAGTGTATATATGTGTGTGTGTGTGTGTGTAGTTAGGGTAGTGAAACTATATAGTAAATGGGAGGTGGTAGGGTCAGAGGTAGGGTCAGAGGAGTTCAATAATTCTTCATTAGCCAAGACAAGACGTCTCCATTGGTCCCCAGCACAGCCAGGGGCCTCCTATTGGTTATCAGTCTGACAGCTCCTTAGGGACCTCCTACAGATACCAGGACCTTCCTGGATTCAACTTGAATCCCTCTTTCTTTAACATCCTCTCTTACTGTGTCTGTTGTGCTTCTTCAGATCGGGTTTCTTCTGTCTTTCCCTCATTTACTTGATTCTAACATTTGCTAAATAATACTTTGTAAAAAAAAAAAAAAAAACGACATACAACAAAAGATGTTAACTGATAGACATTTATTATTTTTACATTTTAACTTTGTGTTATCAGTCTGGTGATATCTGCTTGGCCGTTAGCATGAACATATAGATCTTTATAGCATAACAATTTTTAATTGTCGATGTTCACCCATAACCCTCAGGTTTATAAAAACAAATTGATAGATAATTATGCACTTCATCTAAACCAGTGGTCCCAACCCTTGTCCTCAGGCCCCACTGTCCTCAGGGCCCCACTGTCCTCAGGACCCACTGTCCTCAGGCCCCACTGTCCTAAGGACCCACTGTCCTCAGGCCCCACTGTCTTAAGGACCCACTGTCCTGCATGTTTTAGATGTTTCCCTGGTCCTCAGGGCCCACTGTCCTGCATGTTTTAGATGTTTCCCTGGTCCTCAGGGCCCACTGTCCTGCATGTTTTAGATGTTTCCCTGGTCCTCAGGGCCCCACTGTCCTGCATGTTTTAGATGTTTCCCTGGTCCTCAGGGCCTCACTGTCCTGAGTGTTTAACCCTTTAAACTGTAGTGGCTGTGTGTGTACATGCATCACACTGTGGCTTCATTATTGAAGCTGTGTGAAGTAGTAGGTTCACAAAGTCCATTAGACATTCTCAGGATTCAGGTTCCAGTACCTTGGCTCCCCCCTCCCCACTCCCATTTTAATTGGCCTTAACAGTGGACCAGGGCCTTCTCCAAGTCACCCCCACACTTAAGCATGGAAAATATTTGTGATGCTCCACAGATATAACTGCTGCCTATAGACAAGAGTAATAAGGCTGGCTAGTTTTCATTGATTTGTGTGTGGTATGGTTGTGTCTTTGTATCTGTGGATATAAAGAAAGTGAGTGCATCATAAAGTGGGAGAGAATCAGACACAGAGGGGGTCACAATCAGGGACTGTAACAAAGAAAATACCCTATCTTTAACCAATCAGGGAGCCTCTAACCCTAACCAATCAGGGACTGTAACAAAGGAAAGACCCTATCTTCAACCAATCAGGGAGCCTGTAACCCAGGTGTCACCAACCCTGGTCCTTGAGGGCTACTGTCCTGAACGATTTAGATGTTTCCCTGCTCCAGCACATCTGATTCTACTTAATGGTGTATTTATGAGGCTTCTACAGAGCTTGATAATGATCTATTCATTAGAACCAGGTGTGCTGGAGCAGGGAAACATGTAAAACTGTCAGGACAGTAGCCCTCGAGGACCAGGGTTGGTGACACCTGCTCTAACCCTATCCCTAACCAATCAGGGAGCCTCTAATCCCAGCCCTAAATAATCAGGGAGCCTCTCTAACCCTAACCAATATGGGACTGTAATGAAGGAAAGACCCTATCCATAACAAATCAGGGAGCCTCTAAGCCTAACCAATCAGGGAGCCTCTAAGCCTAACCAATCAGGGAGCCTCTAAGCCTAACCAATCAGGGAGCCTCTAAGCCTAACCTGTAACAAAGGAAAGGAAAGACCAGACCAATCCTAGTCTTACTTTTGAGAGACGAAAAGTAGATTTCTTTCAACTTCAAATAGCTAGATCAGCATTTTAGGGATTTTTTTTTTTAGCAGCTGCAATTTTTTGGATAACATTTTATATTTGCATAAGTTTTTAGTTTTCATTAGCTGGTTAATTTGTCGAGAAAGTCCATAGCAGACTCTTAAAATGCTTTAATAAAGACAAAAACAAACAAAATACAATTCTTAGATGAAACATTATCTAGCTAAAACCTGTGTTGAAGCTGAATCCAACTCACCAATGATATTTCCCTTCCTTTATTCACCCAGGTGTTTTGTGTCTCTCTTTCTCTCACTCACTCAGTATTCTGAACGTTTCTTTGGCATGTCTGTCCATACAAGCTGTCAGAGAGAGGGGGAGCTGTGAAAAGAGGAGATGGAGAATGAGGGAGGGATGTGTGGGTAGAAAAGGGGAAAGATGGAGAGAGATAGAGAGAGAGATAGAGAGAGAGAGATAGAGACAGGGTTTGATAGTGATCCCCCCTCCTGGCTCATCAGAGGGTTGTAAAACAAGGCCAATTTAGCCTCTGACACCAGTAGGAGGCTGTGTGAGGCTGTGTGAGGCTGTGTGAGGCTGTGTGAGGCTGTGTGAGGCTGTGTGAGGCTGTGTGAGGCTGTGTGAGGCTGTGTGGTGCTGTGTGGTGCTGTGTGAGGCTGTGTGAGGCTGTGTGAGGCTGTGTGAGGCTGTGTGAGGCTGTGTGAGGCTGTGTGAGGCTGTGTGAGGCTGTGTGAGGCTGTGTGAGGCTGTGTGAGGCTGTGTGAGGCTGTGTGAGGCTGTGTGAGGCTGTGTGAGGCTGTGAGCCCTGATCCTTCCTGACAAGTCTCAGTCACATCAGTTTAGCCCCCCTAGACTGAAGCAACATCCCTATGCAAACCAGACAAATACACTCCAGTCCACTAGCCATCAGAAACACCACCAGTCCACTAGCCATCAGAAACACCACCAGTCCACTAGCCATCAGAAACACCACCAGTCCACTAGCCATCAGAAACACCACCAGTCCACTAGCCATCAGAAACACCACCAGTCCCCACAAATTGGTCCAATACTAATATTGCACTGTTCTGTTCTGTTGGCGCTCAGACCTTTGTTGTGTGTTGGACTTTTCTACCCACCTTGATTTCCTAACCCTATCGGAAGATTGAGTTCAATTCCTAGCTGTGGCTATGTGACGTTGTGTCCTTGGGCAAGGCACTTCACCTTACTTGCCTCAGGTGGATTATCCCTGTACTTGCTGTAAGTCGCTTTGGATAAAAGCGTCTGCAAAATTAATATGTATTTATTGTATTTATAAAATGGACACCCTTTCACTTGTTTTCAACTGCATACTTCACTTTGAGGTTTAATCTAATTGACTACTTTCTGACTGTTACATTGTCTACAATTAAATACCAAGAATTCCCTTTGAACATGTCCTAATTAAGCAGGAGAGTCCATCAAAGTGAATTGGTATTATTTCTTGTCCTAGTCTTGAAACTCCCCCAGCCCTTCTCAGTTTTAGGGTTAGGGTTAATTTAATGTCTCCACTTTTCATCAAGCAGAGAAAGATTTTAGTATCAGAGTGAGAACACTTGGTTTGCATCTCTGAGGAGTCCAGCTCTTCCACCTCAGACACTTAAGGGCCTAGGGGTGGGAGAGACGTTCCAGAGTCCTCCCACCCCCCAGACAACACTCCCCTCCTGGGATACATTGGATTGGCTGGCTAGGCTTCTCTGAACTATGGTGGTAATTTTGGTGGTGGGGAGAAAGGGATGGATAGTCACAAAGCCCTGATTCAGCCCCTAACCCTAATCCTAACTTTACACTAACCCTAGTCCTACAGTACCCCTAATCCTAATGCTCACTTTACAGTAACACTAACCCTAGTCCTACACTACCCCTAATCCTAATGCTCACTTTACAGTAGCCCTAACCCTACACTAATCATAACCCTACACTAAACATAACCCTACACTAACCCTACACTAACCATAATCCTACACTAACCCTACACTAACCATAACCCTCACCCCACACTTCAATCCCACAAACGGCCAGATGTATTAACGATTGGGCAGACAGACGTAACAATATTGCCCTGTCAAATGTACTAATAGCTCGACTAATTACCAAAAATGACTTCTTCCCTTCAAGTCAAGCAGGCTTGTGACATTTAAGTACTGCAGTTTGACCCACGTCTCAAAGGGCCATTTGATCAGTAATGGCCTGGTCAGATGCTGCCACACACAGATACAGACACATCATTAAGCAGTTTGTCAACATTCAGTGTTGCTAGCTTATTCCTGTCAGTTATTACAGGCCACCATTGACCATGTGTTACTGTGTCTCTTCATTGCAGTTCTTATTTCTCTCCTCTTTTGCCTCTCCTCCACCACCACATGTCTGTCACTTTGTTCAGTCCCATGGGGGGGTTCTTCCCCACACACAGAGAGAGAGAGAGCTCAGTGGACTGGAAAGAACTCTTCCTTAGTCTCTGTCTCCCCTTGGTCTCCCTCTCACCAAGCCAGAGCAACCCAGTTCACAGATAATTGTGTCTTTGTGTATTTCCTTTTCCTGTTCTGGATAATCCCCAGCTGCAGTTCTTTAGACCTCTGTGGAGGAGAGTGGGGAAAAATGGAGGAGATGTATTAGTGGTTGAAAGAGACTCTTGATTTATTCTAACCTGTTTATTGTTCTTAAGCAAAAGTTGTAAATTAGGGACAATGATGCTTGCTCTCTTGAGTAACCTTGCTGATAATCAGGCCAAGGTTTTTTTTTTTTTTTAGGAGATCATGCAGGAATGATTCTGTCAGATAATGGATATTAGAGGAACATAGGTTGACTTATTGGAACGTTTGGATCCGTTGACAGTTTTGAAATGAATAAACAATCATTGATGGTCAGCAAACAAAACCTAAACATTTTAAGATAAGGACCGTTTACTGGACTAGTGGTTTGGTCGTATGAATGATCAATGAAACATAATTAAAAAAATAACATTGAATCTTTTATTTAAACCTCTCCACAGTCTTTACGGGCGTCACATGCAAGCAGATCCTGAGCCACCGAAGAAGAGCAATGATAAAACCAAAAAGATCAGCCGCAAGCCTCTAGCTGCCAGAAACAAGTGATGGATAAGACATGGAAGAAGAGTTGACTGCTTGTCTGTCCAGGCTGGACCTCACTGCATGTGCCTTCACACATTATTTCTGATTTATTTATCAACAAGGAATTATACATTTATACAGTATATATGTTTGTATGCTAACATTGTCACACATGACTCTCAATCAAGATTGGGGTTCATTGAGTTTAAATTCATGAAACAGGAAGTTGATCAAAATACATTTGAAAATGATCTTTAATTCAACCAATCATTGACCTAACTTTGGTTAATATATTTTATTAATATGTCTGAACTTTTTAAACTAAATCATAACTGACCCCAAACCAAGTTTGCAACTTGCATTTAACTATGTAGCTTTATTCACCTCGATCCCCATATGAAACCTGACATTAAGTACATTTCGTAATGTATAGTAGCTTATGTACTGCCACAAAAAGTAGTGATTTACAAACATGACATACATGTTTTAATTTTTCAACCCTAAAACTGTGCACACATGGACAAGATTTGTGACGGCATTCACACTTATAATTCACTAACAATGGATGTAATTTGCACCAAAGCCTCATGATTTTGAGACAGCTGTATTCACAGGCAGAAAAACCATGACGCAATTTCACAGAATGTGGTAAAGTGTTCACAGTAGAATGGAGATTACAAAAGTAAACCTGCAGTATGTATAGAATACAATAAAATCATCCTCCTTCATTGTTATATGCAAATGTAGGTTCAAAAGCTTGCAAGGAAACGGGTATAGTCTTATGCCCAGTTCTATTTTCATAAATGCCACTGAAAGTTACGTATATTTGAGACCTTTGGTGCTTGTGTTCTCTTCCACTAAACAAAGAATAAAAGTTTTTCAATCTCTGTGGGAAATGGTCAGGAACCTTGTCACAGTATATAGGTTCAGAAAACCTGTTGGATGGACCACGGAAACATTTCACCTTTTCACCAGGAATCATCATTTTGGTTTAGTTTTTAGTTTCTATTTTTACTTGACTGTTTGTGTTACACCAGCCAATGCGGTAATTGGACATCAGTTCCTTGTTAAGAAGTGTGATGATATTAGACAACTCCTTATGTTTACCATACTAAGAACACAAGACAATGGAGGAGAGGTTGTTTCCAAGTTCCTTTGTAAGAGCAGCCTGAGTAACCAGCATTTGGTCAGGATGAGTTGTGTGGGATTAGGGAGGGTTTAAGGGGTCTTAACTCTGGATGGAGGAATCGTGCTCTTGAAGAGACAATTCTAAAGTCACTGTTACCTCAACACGTGTTTGGTCTCTTGTTTTTCAATAGAAAGGGTTGAATCTGCTGTGTCTCTAGTGGTCAGTTGTACCGGCTTCTCTGTGTCTAGGATGCATTAGGCAGCAGTGCCCAAACCCCTGGATAAGGGACAACAAGTAGCCTTGAACAATAGTGGGGTCATGTTTTAAAGTAAATCCTTGACAAAGGAGACCATACTGAGGCAATGTAACATCCTGAAATGCCATCCATTGTTTGTAAGTCTTGTCCTCAAGTACATTGTGATTCAAAGTTTCAAAGTGTTTTTGTTTTTTTCACTATGATACTGGAAATTAGTGTCAGAATAATTTTTTATGGTTACAAATTTCCACTGACTGCACTATTGGTAATATCTGGGTGAACCCCAGTAAAGTACAATGGTAGCATTTTTTCTAAAATTGATTATTTTTTTTTTGCCAAGAAAAACATTCAGCGATGTAAAAGACAAAAATAATTATTGCTCTTCCATCAAGTTACAATTGTTCTGCTATTCACCGTTTTCAATAAATATATTCTATTCTGTTGAAGTTTTGCTGAGTTGAGACCAACTCAGACTCCACCCAGACCTTCAAGACTGAAGAGGAGGGTGGACAGGAGGGATTCACAGTGTCGCTCTGCAAGGGAGAGAAAGAGGTGTGTGTTAGCTGCCATGATGCCCCCTGTCCTGCTCATTCACACACCATGTTCACAAGCACAGCATGTACATCTGTCTTAGAGTGGAGAAGGTTCACAGAAGGTCTGACATGTATCCAACACATCCTCCACACTCCCCTCATCTGCTCATCATCTTCCTATCCACCCTTTCTGAAAACTTACTTTGACCCCAACCTTTAATCACCTCGCCTATATTCAGCCTCCTCCTACATAACCCTTCCAGAAGCCTCTCCAGATCTTCAGATATCAGATAGATCTCCAGATCTCCCTGTTGTGTCTCACTTCTCTTCATCTGCCTTGGGTCCAAAATATTCAAACTCCTTTATCTTCTTGCTCAATGTTTCCCTCAAACACCCTGTCCCCTTTAAGGCATATTTATACATGAATATTTATTCATTTAGGAAACACTTTAATCCAAAAAGACTTCCAAGAGAGCTTTACAAAAGAAAGTAAGGTGTTAAATGTACAAAGTCTAGAAAATAGAGTTTACCTCCAATTTGACCAGTTTCATTTGTAGGATATGTGTGATATAATGTTCTTTAGAGTTATAATGTGTTATAATTTTCTTTAGATGTCTAAGCAAAATTTTATTTTAAGAAAAACATTGCATTCTTGCTAGAATATTAAAGGTACAAGACAGCAGCACTAATTCACAACAGAACAATGATAATCAACATAAACAAAATGTAAAAAAATTGCCCAAGCACTGCATTTATGCCATTCACAAAGACAGTGCTCCATCCACTTGGGGCTGTGCCTTCTTGACTAGGGTTAACGTTAATGTTAACTTAGAGAGATAGGGTTAGGGTTAACTTAGAGAGATAGGGTTAAGGTTAATTTAGAGAGATAGGGTTAATTTAGGGAGAAAGGTATCCCAAAATCATGTCAGTTCATTAATTCATAGCAGGAAGAAGAAACAACATTTCTGTCTCTGCAGCCCTGTAGAATATGGACAGTTTGAACTTTTCTATAACTGTTCAGTTTGAATCAGCTTGGAGGAGAAAGTTGAGGTCAAAAGGAATTGTGTCATGAAAAGCTTAATCTGTCCGAAAAACTGAATGGATTTCTATTTCTATTAAGCAGCTGACTGGTAAATAATCATCATACCAGATTGATGGTTAAAAATGTTTTTGTTCCATTGTGTTATTGTCCTGTCCCTATATTGTGTTGTTGTCCTGTCCCTCCCCCTTGTTATATTGTGTTGTTGTTGTTGTTGTCCTGTCCCTCCCCCTCCTCTAAGCACACATTGTTGCTCTTTGCTGCTTTTAGATGCATCTCTTGGCACCAAGGACACAATGAGTCTGTAGCTAACCAACACCATTGATTTTTTACTGTGTGATTTATAGGAGGGAGTGTGAGTTAGGGCAGTTCTGATCAAGCCAAGCGCTGGCTCCATGCCACTTTAATGAGGGGGAAGGTAAGGGGGCAATGGGTATACATGAATTATGCCACCCGATTGATGACATTTAGGTTTACATTCAAATAAGAGTGACCACAGTAATCGGTGTTATGATTGGAATGATTAGCAAAACATTACTGCATCTACTGAGGACTGAGATTGGGTTGAAGATAACATTACAGTTGAAATATATAGAAGACAAACATTTTATTGTATAGATGAATTTCCCATGACTCATGTTGTACTTGTTGATGTACTGCACAGCACTGCACTGTACTTGGCCCAGTCTCAGTAGAAGCCCTAACCTGTGGATTAAGGTGCGTAACACAATGTTATGTGTTTTAATAAGAAGCCCAAATTAAATGTTTACTAATTCGTGTTAACCACATCTCAGTGCTCTTCAGGGCAATTAATCATCAGCATGGAAGGCTATTGATTAAAGTGCCTCAATGATTGCTTGTTACCTTCTGAGCTCATTTCAGGGACATGTACTATAGATCAACAAAGTCCTCTCAATAGTTGCATTTACTGCTTTGGACTGAGGGAAACCTTTGATGGATCAAACCCTGCAGATGTAATATGCTTTAGGCAGTTTCTATGCCCTGAGGGTTTTTTTCTCACAAATTTGGGGAAATGTTTCAAAATAACATTTAAAATATGAATTTGTCCCTTAGTAAGTGTTAGGTGCGTAAGTATAAGTGTGATAAGTGTGTGTGTAAGATAACAGAAGGGTGATGTCACACTCATCTTTATAAGACTCTCCTCTCCTTCCCTCCCTCTTCTCTCTCCTCCACTCCCTCTTCTGTCTCTCCCTAGACTGAGGCTGCTCCCTAACTAAGGCTTGATATTTTTCAACGATTGAAATCTTTTGTATTATTTTATTTTCTTATTCCCTGTACAGCGTACATTGGGGTAGGCTTTAAATGCAAAGGAAACTGTTCACCTTTGGACATAAACCTCTGCACTTTGCTGGATAAAAGCGGTTCTTTCATCGAAGTCTTTTTGTGCGGGTCTCTAAGTGGACCAACTCAGAGATGCTGATCTCACTGACGACTAAAGCGGCTTCACTTTCTTTTTGATGAGACTTAAATAAGAGACTTAAATAAGCAAACATCAGCAAACCTCAACGAAAGAAAAAAATACGCATTAAGGGCTTGGCGCCCCAAAGTTCATTATCAGTAAGGGTTAGGGTTTTCTTGCCTTGTATAAGTGTTCCCACCAAGCAGCAAGATTCCCCCCGCAGGCAGACGGCAGGATCGGCCTGCTCTCACCAGGCTGGCCGGCAGGAAGAGGCTCATAGCTGCCGGGGTCTGTGGAGTCATCATGGTGTTGGTATTGGTGATTCTGATCCCGGTTCTGGTCAACTCTGCTGGTACCTCTTCACATTATGAGATGCTGGGAACCTGTCGGATGGTGTGTGATCCATATGGTACCAGATCTCCCACCAGTACTGAGACAACAGACAACCTGATGCAGTCTTTACCAACTTTCATACAAGGACAGAAAGGAGAACCTGGCCGCCCGGGAAAGCCTGGCCCCAGGGGCCCACCAGGTGAACCAGGTCCCCCCGGCAGACCAGGACCACCAGGGGAAAAAGGGGAACCGGGTCGTCCTGGACTTCCTGGACCCCCGGGATCAGATCCCTCTGCCATCAGCGCAGCCACATACAGCACCGTGCCCAAGATAGCCTTTTACTCTGGCCTGAAGAAACAGCATGAAGGATACGAGCTGCTGAAGTTTGACGATGTTGTAACTAATCTAGGTAACCATTATGACCCTGCCACAGGGAAGTTCACCTGCTCCATACCTGGGATGTACTTCTTCACCTACCATGTCCTGATGCGGGGTGGAGATGGGACCAGCATGTGGGCTGATCTGTGCAAGAACAACCAGGTAAGAGATCCAGGGGAGAAGGATTTCCCATCGTATCCGGATCCACTCAGTTTATTGATACAAGAAACAATTAGAATAGGACAATATTTTGAAATGGTCAAATGTTCTGACCCTGTGAGGACGTCGTGCGTAATTACGCGCGTCTATATTTCCATGGTGTGGCACCATGAGAGGGTTTGTGATGCTAATGGCAAAGAACGTCTCGTGTGCGTTTATATTTATTTAACAGTTATATATGTATAAAATGTATGCCTCAAAGAAGGTATCATTAATGGGTTTACCTGGCAGGACAGCGCCCTAAATACTGGATATGGTATTTTGAGCGTTGGGATCATTTTGAAGCATGTTTATGCAATATTATAGTAGGAGTGGCTTTATTTTAATTATTACCTGCATAGTCAGAATTAAAGAATTATTTCTTAACCTAAAACATAAAAAATAATATTTATCAGAATTTCCAGCCTCTTAGAGAGCTTGCCAGGAAGCAAATGTCATCCCTATCCCCAGGGCATCATTGTGTAACCCTATCCCCAGGGCATCATAGTGTAACCCTATCCCCAGGGCATCATTGTGTAACCCTATCCCCAGGGCATCATTGTGTAACCCTATCCCCAGGGCATCATAGTGTAACCCTATCCCCAGGGCATCATTGTGTAACCCTATCCCCAGGGCATCATTGTGTAACCCTATCCCCAGGGCATCATAGTGTAAACCTATCCCCAGGGCATCATTGTGTAACCCTATCCCCAGGGCATCATTGTGTAACCCTATCCCCAGGGCATCATAGTGTAACCCCATCCTCAGGGTATCATAGTGTAACCCCATCCCCATAGTGTCACTGTGGCCAAGCATGTCACCCTGTGTCCAGAGATCAGTGCGCCTGGAGTCAAATGCATCTCATAGAAAACCTCCAGCCACGGATCCATGGAATAAAAACTGAAGAACACTTGACATTTTTGCGCAAACCAAATTATAAATGACATAAATATGTAAATGATCTAAAGAGCAAATAACAAGAGTGCCCAGGCATTCCTTTGTAATGAATTCACACCTGAAAGGTTTATGATCCTTATTCTTGTTATGTCCTTGAGTATAGACCCAAGTTGAATATAGCCATGTGGAACATTTGGGATGGAAACTGTTTAAATCCATATTCTCTAATTCCATAAGGAACAAGCTGTTCCCAAGGCAGATCTTAGAGCTTATCTGGAGCAGAGGTTTTTGTCTAGCATCAACCCAGTGACAAAGGAGAAAATGTATCAACAATATATTTAAAGCTAAATAGGTTCAACATTTTGAAAGAGCACAGGTGCAAAGCCCAAACCAGGCGGCCCCACAGTCAGGAGACTCTTTAGAACTGTACAGTGCAAAAATTATATCTCCTTTAAAAAGCAAGAGTAACAACAATGATAATCGCATGATTACATCATCACACAATTACCAATACTTTATTTGTGTCCAAGCATTTACATTTTGGCACAAAATATATTCTTAAACTATCCTAACCCTAACCTATGGTTCTTCTCTTCCCTCTTACCCTTCCCTTAACCCTAATGTAAATGTAAATGTAACCATATTTTCTCTTTATTTTACAAGTCACTTGAATAGGCTGTTATTGTGAAGGCTTATCTTGTTTATTTGGTCATTAGTCAATGAAAAATGTTGACCCTAAATAAATGAACACATTCTTATTTTGAAAATGATAAAAACGATGTAAGCAGACTTAAATTCATTAACAGTAGTTCACACACACATCATGCCCTGCTATTTGACTTTACTTTATTTAAACATTACAGTTTCACACTGGTTCAATCTGACGTTTCGCTAAAAGCAACACAAAACACATTTGAGGTTCAGGTGTATTCCAATAATATGTTTGTTTGTAATTATGATGGCATTCAGACAAGGTGTTTGTTACAATATCATTTACATTTGTGCATCTTGTTCATCTCCACAATTTAAATATGTGCCTTTCTCTTCAGGTTCGTGCCAGTGCTATTGCTCAGGATGCTGACCAGAATTATGACTATGCCAGCAACAGTGCGGTCTTGCACCTGGAGCCGGGAGATGAGGTGTACATCAAGCTGGATGGGGGGAAGGCCCATGGAGGAAACAACAATAAGTACAGCACTTTTTCTGGATTCATCATCTATGCTGACTAGCAACTATGGCACCTCTAAATCCATTCCCCATCAGCTACCCCAAATGGACAAACCCTTAGCATTCCTGACCCTAACGCTGACCCCTAACCCCTGCCACCATCCCAAAGCCAGGGTCAAGCTTTCTCTTGCTCTGATTCTGATGGTCAGGAGGTTGACGTGCTCGGTAGAGAGAATAAGTGGAGGTATTATCCTGGGTATGTGTTAGGGTTAAGTGTCACCTAATTCCTGTATTGGGTCGCTTTTGGGATCTGCTAGAAGAAGAAAAAAAATACTTAAATGAATAAGAGAAGTAGAAAAAAATATAACCAAAACTATTGAATTGTAACTCAAATGCAATGTGTTGACTTCTGTTCCACCAAAGCAGTTTGTGGTGTATATATTTATTTGTGTATCAATGAAACAGCTTAAACATATGAAACATTTACAACACCTGAGCAATTTATGTGCAATAATGTCTATAACAAAAACCATTATAGTCTAAACATTCTTGCTTTTTTATTGAACCTCTAAGAAGTCATTTAAGTCAATGCTGCCTAAAGGTTACCTGGAAACTCTTATGCATAAATGTTACATAAAATAGTATAAGGTGGAGTACTTCATCATAGGGTTATATTGCAGGGTATATTAGCTACATCTTGATTCTAAGAAGCTTCTTCTCCTTTTGCATTTCTCTGCTTTGAAACAGCAGAGGAGGAAGCAGTACTTTGCCATGCTGCCATGCTGCCATGCTGCCATGCTGCCATGCTGCCATGCTGCCATGCTGCCATGCTGCCATGCTGCCATGCTGCCATGGTGCCATGATGCCATGCTGCCATGATGCCATGCTGCCATGCTACCATGATGCCATGCTGCCATGATGCCATGATGCCATGCTGCCATGATGCCATGATGCCATGCTGCCATGATGCCATGATGCCATGATGCCATGCTGCCATGCTGCCATGCTGCCATGATGCCATGCTGCCATGCTGCCATGCTGCCATGATGCCATGCTGCCATGCTGCCATGATGCCATGCTGCCATGCTGCCATGATGCCATGCTACCATGCTGCCATGCTGCCATGATGCCATGCTGCCATGCTGCCATGATGCCATGCTGCCATGCTGCCATGATGCCATGATGCCATGCTGCCATGCTGCCATGATGCCATGATGCCATGATGCCATGATGCCATGATGCCATGATGCCATGCTGCCATGCTGCCATGATTTTTCCATGACTTTCATCCTCTGAGATCAGAACGGATCACTGAGGTGAAGGATCATGGGAAATGCCAGGAGGAGCAGATTCTGAGACACACCCTTTCATCTATTGGGTATGGTTTGAAATTATTTATAATTTATACACCATTTGAATCTTTTGGAGAGAAAAATTGTCCTAACTATATAGAAAACCTAGAACATAGAGACCTTAGAGAACATAAGATGTGCTGTTATTAATGGTCATAAGGTTAGAGAGAGGAAGACACAAAAACATTTAGATATGAACCTGCCTGCTGTTTTTAATGCTCCATCTTTTACCTGCAGTGTCCTGATGTGATACAGTCACACTGCTTTGTGTGTTTATCTCCTCATTTTCCTCAGTTTCATTGTAAAGTATAAATTGCTCCCAAGAGCACTATGCATTAATAGAGATTTGCAATGTAAATGTAACGCATGTACATTTGAGAACATTTAGAGTGTTGATTGCACCTTTCAATTTCTTTGTAAATATTGCAGTTAATATTTTATTTTATTCCCCCCACTGATGTTCAAGTAATACTCAACTACTTCATATTAGAACCATAGTCAATTACTTAATGGGAATGCATAAATTGATTGCCAGAGCTATATTGGTAACCCTAACAGTGTGGTTATGTGCGTGTGTGTGTGTGTACACTGACAAAACACTGAGTCGGACACACTTGTGTGTTTGCAATTGTGTGTTTATATGTATATTCAGTGTGTGTTTATGTAAATGTTTTTGTGTGTGTGTATGAGTGCACGTGTGCTTACTCAAAACGTGCACGTGTATTTACTCAAAACATTCTTCTTTTGTCTTCCCAGAATACGTCACCTGTTTACTGTTTACTCAGAGAATGTTTCCATTAAACAGATCAATCTGACCTGAAACTGTAATCGTTGGCGATCCATTTTTAACCAGGATAAGTTGGAAGCTTAATAATTGTGGTAATAAGGGATTCTTTTTCATCCTCTCTTCTCATCCTCATTCTCTCTTTATTGGTTTCTGAATGCTCAGGAGGTCATTTGGGTATCATAGCCAGTGTAAGAAAAAAAAAAGAAGCTGAACGAGGTGAAATGGGCGGAAGGATGATGATGATGTTAGGATGACGAACTTGGGTTTGAAGAAGGAAAGCCTGGATCACCCTGGAAGACCTGAGAAGGTAGCAGCATCTGACCAGACCTAGAGCTATCTTTATATGAAAACATCCTTCAATTATTATATATTCAAGCCACATTGGCAAGGAAAAATCTAAACTTTTGCTAAATGACATAACTCTACACACCATCAACACTAAGTACTTTGCTCCTCTGCCCCCAAATTCTGAGATCTTCCAATCATAACACACTTTTTTTTCTTTTTCTTATCCAATAAGAACCAAGAGCATTTATGCTCTGGTCACAAAACTCCACCCAATTTCCCCTCTGTGTCTTCCTCTGACCGACTTTAATAACTTTAATTTCTCTCGCTTTAACATCCTTCGTTACTCAGGACCTGTTCAGGAGGAGGACTCTCACCACCTTTTGTGACAACATGTCCCCACAGGTATTAATCCCCCAGCCATAATTGAGGGAACTGAGACCCTTCTTAGCTTGCCCTCTGAGACAAAGGATTGAGTTTGACTAAGTGTGCTTTCACCCATACACTGTTTAGGTCGGCCCAAATGACGTGTCGCTCCGAGTATGGTTTGTTTGGGTCAGTGTGAACACAACAGCCGCACTCTGGTGCGCACTAAACGGCCGCTCCGAGACCGCTCTAAACAGGTGCTCTCTGGTGCGCTCTCTGGTGCGCTCTAAACAGGTGCTCTCTGGTGCGCTCTAAACAGGTGCTCTCTGGTGCGCTCTAAACAGGTGCTCTCTGGTGCGCTCTAAACAGGTGCTCTCTGGTGCGCTCTAAACAGGTGCTCTCTGGTGCGCTCTAAACAGGTGCTCTCTGGTGCGCTCTAAACAGGTGGTCTCAGAGCGGCTCTCGCCGAACTCTGGAGTGACCCATCTGTGGTGTGAACGCTGCTCGACCTCGGGCCGAACCAAATACAGGAAGTTCTTCAAGTCACTGGACTTCCGTCGTGACGTGAGCCGGATGTTGTATTGAGGGAAACAACAAACATGGCAGGGAGATGCAATCGTGGTCAATTTTGGTCGGCCGCTGAGATTCGCTGTCTACTGGATATTTGGAGCGAGGATTTTATTAATGCACAGCTGTCTTCCACCCACAAAAACAGTGATGTTTACGGGGTGTTTAGCAAACGGCTCTGTGAGAAAGGGTTCTCCTGAGTCGTAAAATTTGGCATTGCGTCCTATAATGCATCAGCACGTTCCTCTCTCGACGCAGACGGGTCTCATTTTCAAACTGAACAATTTGCCAAAAGTGTAATAAACTAATTATATAAAAACGAATAACCAGCGCCAGGGTAAACAGACGTGCTTTGTTTAGCTCCATCTCGCTAGCTTCCGCGTGTTAGGCTGGTTGTCATGGAAACATGTGGGGGGTGGTCATGGGGGTCAGAGCTGTCAGAGACCAATGACAGCGCTGACAGTTGTCACATGGTGTATGGTGCGGCGTTTCGAGTACAGTAAAAAAAAAACATGTGAACACGGACCGCACTAACTGAAAAATGATACAATGTAATTTGGTGCGCACCAACATATGTGAAAACAGCCTTAGACAACCCTAACCCTAACCCTATCCCTATTTGTGTTTAAAATAACAATTCAGATCAGTCACATAATTTCGTAGTCAGATCAAAATGCATAAACAACAGAATTAGTGGGGGCACGGTGGCGGAGCGGTTAGTGCTCTCGCCTCCCAATAAGGAGATCATGAGTTTGAATCACGGGCCCGACCATGATCTCTCTGGGTGGAGTCTGCATGTGTTACCGTGGGTTCTCTCCAGGCACTCTGGCTTCCTCCCACTGTCCAAAGACATGCATGTGATAGGTTAACTGGACATTGTGGAGAAAAAGAATCCCTAGTGTATGACTGCGTGAGTGAATGGTTTTTTCTATGTTGTCTGTCAATGTCTGTGTGATAGCCCTGCGACTAGCTGGGCTGTACCCTGCCTACGACCCGGAAGTAACTAGGATAGGCTCCTGTCACCTGTGACCCCTAACGGGAATAAGCGGAAGAAAATGAATGAATGAATGAATAGAATCAGAGTTGCCATTAAAGTAGTCATCTTCAAAGTTAAGTATTTACTTCATTTGGCACTTATTGGTTCTTGGCACTTATTGGTTCTCGATGCATGTTTCATAATCTGTAAACCTGCTATATTTGGGTCTATCACGTTGCTATGCTTAGTGACCAATGCTCTTTTGTAAAGCTCTCTCTTGTAAGTCGCTTTGGATAAAGCGTCTCCTAAATGAATAAATGTAAATGTGTAACACACCACTCTAACTGAGAAACAGCCGTTATTATGTGGGAACAGCTGGCTTCTACGCTAAACTATTTGTATAATGGATTGTGTAATTTACTAAACAAAACATGCCATAATACAATTTTCACACTACACCCTCATACACACACTCAAAGAACAATTCAAGGACAAGAAGGATAACATATACTCAGACACAGTGATGAAAGATGGACAGACTGAGACACAGAAAGAGAGAGGAGAAGGGGGATTCACTGAAAAGAGACCCCTAGGTGCCATTACTGAAGAGAGTGGAGGTATGGTACAAAAACAATATAAATTTATATAAATGCCAAGAGAATATGTTGTGTGTCTTATCTATAGAGGGGTGAAGTGCTCAAAGATTGTATGACCACAGTTAGGGAGGCGAGGGGAAAAAATCAGTTCGTATGGTTATTTCTGAGCACCATTATACCAGGAAGGCATCTATAACATTGCATGACTTCACTTATCAGTGACAAATCCTGTGGAACAATTTGGACTGTCATGTGATTCTCTTAGCTCCATGCTGATCCAATCTCTGTGAGAAAATTTGGTTTTCTTTGTTTGTTTGTTAATCTTGCATAGCGAATAAACCCCATTCTGATTCTGAGTATCAGTCTTGCCTGTAGAAAAAAAATAAACTGTTCTGGCTCCCGGACTACAGTTCGCCACCTGCAGTTCTCTCAATATACCACCAGATGGCAATGACAAACCGGCTTCGACAGTCATTCCAGATTTATTATAAATATTTATGTTTTTGTCAGCTGTTAACGTTTAGAAGATTGACAGCTACTTTAGTATTTAAAAATAATGTTTTGTGTTAATGTTCACAGTACGTTACACTGCTCTTTTTGCGTTGTGTTGAAAACTTGGCTAAAACCTAGGCTTCTGGACTATATTTCCGGCTTCCGGAAAACACCGGACTGCAGTAACAGGTTCCGGACTACAATCTTCGCTTCCGGACCACAGTTTCGGCTTCCGGTCTACATTTAAAGCTTCCGGACTACAGTCATGGCTTCCGGACTACACTTACAGCTTTCGTACTACAGTTCTGGCTTCTGGACGACAGCTCCTGGTTCCGGACTACAGTTATGGCGTATGGACTACAGTTACAGCTTCTGGAGTACAGTTCCTATTTCCGGACTACATTTATGGCTTCTGGAGTACAGTTCCTGTTTCCGGACTACAGTTATGGCTCCTGGACTAAATTTTCTGGTTCCGGACTACAGTTCTTGCTTCCGGACTTCACTTCCTGCTTTCGGACTACAATTCTTACTTCTGGACTACAGTTCGTTACCTGCAGTTCTCTCAATACGCCACCAGGGGGCAGAGATACACCTACTGTTTCGACAGTCATTTTAGATTTAAAATAAAACTTTAGGTTTTTGTCAGCTGTTAACGTAGAAGATTGACAGCTACTTTAGTATTTTCAAATAACGTTTTGTGACAATGTTCACTGTACGCTACACTGCTCATTTTTCACTTTGCTAAAACCTGGGTCCAGTTATGGCTTCTGGTTTGAAGGTCCTGAGGAGGAAATTCAGATATCCTTCCAAATCTACCCTCATTTACCGTAAAGGTTTGGTTTTCATCAGATGTTTTAATCATATAAATTAATTGATAGTGAAATGGTCACCGTGCTGCTTATGTTCGCAATTGAACATCGCTTAAACTCAAGTTCTACGTGTTATTCATGTGAATATAAATACCACCACTGGAACCAGCAGTTTTCACAATACGCCACCGTGTGGCGATGACAAGCGCAGCTCTATGGATTGGGGTTTTAAAGGCTCGTGTTTCGAAAGTCTATCCAGATTTATTATAACATTTTAGTTTATTGTCAGCGGAAAATGTCAAAACCTGCTAAATCATATTTTTTTCCCTCGGTATTCATAGCTGGGGTATATTTCCTCAGAATGCGACGCCGTAGTGCAAGAATGTTGGGTTGCGTTTGTTACTATACGGTTTGAATTACGAGTTTTAAGGAATTTGTGTCGAAAAGAACATCAGTTATTTATAAAAAATAACCGAAATTATTAAATTAAAAAACTAACTAATACAGTTATGTAAATAATAATTATCAACAATTTGGAAGCTAATTATTTAATTTCGGAACTAAAAAGTGTGTGCAGCTTGTTTCCGGAGGACCAGTCTTGCGCTGCACCGGACAGATGAGACGAAAGATTGGCTTCCTAAGATTATATCGACTTTTATTGTTCCATTTGTAAGTCTAATGTGAATATACAAGGTGATCTGGTAAACAAGCAGTCAAATATAATTGTATGTTTAATAAAGGTTTATCTTGTTTGTAAGGTGAACTAGTTATCGTAGCTATTTAACTACCAGCTGTTGAGTGGCGAGTTGTTCCAGTCCATATGTCCATGTTTAAATCCAGTATGAATATTTGACTTGTTAGTTAGTTACCGGCTGAACAAAGTGAAACCCTGTCATGGACGAGGAACCAGAGAGAGTTAAGCACTGGGAGGGAGGATACGAGCGGACATGGTGAGCCTCAGTTTACTGGGACTCATGTCTCCATCACTGTGCTGAACCATCAGCTTGTTATTGGCCCACTGACATCATCAGTCTGTTGTTCTGTCTCACCCACAGGGAAGTGCTCAAGGAGGATGAGTCTGGGTCTCTCAAAGACACAGTAGAAGACATCCTCTTCCAGGCCAAAAGGAAAAGGTGTGTTTGTTGGAGGAGAGGTTCCTCTCTTATTGTTTGATGTTGTTGCACAGTGTTGACAGCTGAGATGTGTGAACTGAGCCTAGATGAAACCACCTTGATTCTAACTACAAGTTACAACTGTCCACTTCTGATGTGGCTTCTTCTGCTGTACCGTCTACATGCACTATTTGTATGTCACTTTGGATATGGCTATATTTTAAAAATAAGTCAAGCGATTCCTAACTGTCTCTGTCTTTTATTAATTAATTGTTAGTGTACCCCGTTGATCTTTTAAAACAGTCTGCTTGTACGTAAAAATACAGCCCATACTGAGTCCTTGGAAAATGCTTTAAGTTTTTGTGTTGTATCGTATAATGAGCAGGTTTGAGCTTTCAGTTACAAAATCCTTTTGTTCACAGCGCTCACAATCAACTAAATGCTAGACCTGCCTAACAAAGACAGAAACCTGAGTATCTTTTAGGAAGAATGAATGTTCCTCTTTGTCTTTATACCGTCACTCAGTTGATTTACCTGACTGGATTGGAGGATGTTTCTTTGGAAGACCCTTCTCAGGAGGAGGGGGTCCGCTCAGGGTTAGGACTTGTGAGCTCTACTGCAGGGTTGGGATTGACTTCCATCTCACACTGATGGTAGAGTCAACGGCAGTCATGAATCCAGTCAGTTAAGTAAGTTTCATTCATTTATTACATGCATCCAACAGGTTATTGAACCAAGCCACTCCTCTCCACTCCTCCCCTCCTCTCCTTCTCTCCTCCCCTCCTCCACTCCTCCCCTCCTCCACTCCTCCCCTCCTCTCCTCCACTCCTCCCCACCTCTCCTCCACTCCTCTCCTCCTCTCCTCCACTCCTCCACTCCTCCCCTTCTCTCCTCCACTCCTGCCCTCCACTTCTCCCCTCCTCTCCTCCTTCACTCTCTGCTTTCAGATTTATAAACGAGTACATGAAGAAGGAGACCCCATCCTTCCCTCCTCAAGGACAGCTGGAGGATCAGGGGGACTAAGGTCCATCAAACTATCATTTCACTCCTCCCAGAGGATCGAGATGCCCCACCAGTCAGGTGCCCAGTGCTGGAGAGGACCCCCAGGACCCCCAGGTGTATCCGATGGCAGACAGCTGCGTCTGTCGAAGGGGAGTTCAGATTAGATTAGATTAACCTAAACCCAGCACCCTCACAACTATGTATTGTGCCAGTATCATTTTGGATTTTCAAAGCAACAACTGATTTGAGTTGATCAAGTTGTTCACACAAATATTGTGTCATTTAATCCTCTTTTTGTTTTACAAGGTGCTTTGATGAATTGGATTGTTGTGTGTAAAATGTTATTAATTGTAAGGCCAATAATATCATTGTTTCATGCCCACAGCCCATGCTAATAATAATAAAACAGGTTTCTTCCCTTTATGTATTTCACGTTGTGTTTTCCATTATTCAGTTTGAACATTTTGTTTAGGGTTCAGTGAGGGGGTAAGGGGCCAGCCCAGCTCAGTCCAGCCTAGCCTAGGGGCCAGTCCATAGCTTTATTTATAAAATAGTCACTTTCAGATTCTCATATAAAAACGGGTTACTTACAATCAGTTTATGTCAATGATTTTATTGATTTGAATCAAATGTATTTTGATCCAAACCCCCATGAAGAGCCTTCAACTATGTTACAGTTGCTTTTACTTTCTACGTAAAAATGTGTTTGAAGAAGCCATGACATTTACTGGTGTTATCAGGTTTGACATTGTGTGTTATTCATGTAATCATAAATACCACCATCAGTTTTCATATTACGCCACTAGATGGCGATGATAAACCGCAGACGTACTGTTTTGACATTCTATCCAAATGTTTTATGATAGTGTAGGTTCTTGTCAGCTGTTGAAAGTTTAAAATATTGCTAGTTACTTTAATAATGTAAAATCATATTTTGTTACACTGCTCTTATCGCTGTGTTGAAAAATGTGCTACAACCAAGACTTCTGGACTACAGTTATGGCTTCTGGACTACAGTTCCTGCTTTCTGTGAAGGCTTCTGAGTCAGGTGTTGCTAGTTAAGATCACATGATGGTATGAGTCTAATCCTATCCACAATATAAATACCTCCAGCTCAAACAAATGAAGTTAATAGTTAAAATTTTATTGCAAAAATAGATCAGAAAAAATCAGCAATGCTTTCAAAGATAAGTGTTCCATAGTAATAAACTCTAACCTTAATTTCAAGTAGAAGTCAAATTAGTGGTGTTTTCAATGTTAAATATTGTAAATGTCTTTTTTTAAAGGGAAGACAAGCAATGGTCCACAAGGTCAGTAATGCATCATCATAACCTTCAAACTAGGACATGAGTGATGAGACAGTCAGCTCTATGCCATAGAGAACATAGGTTAGTTTAATGCTGTCAACCTTTACCTTCAACAATGATACTCAGTGAAGCTTCCCCTATTGTAGATTTTTATCCCCATTATAAAGACATGAAATCAGCACAATGAGAACAAGAAAAGAGAGATAGACATCATGCTCCTGCAATACTCAAATGCAGCCCTCAAACACTGGGTTGGTCACCTCTCCAAGTGAGCACTATAGTGGGGGAGGGGGAGCGCTCCCTCTGCAAACTATTTTTATATTTTATTTGAGTCTTTTATGTAATTTGACCTCTAGTTATTATTGCGTTCTTTATTCTGTTTTTTTGTGTTTTATTAGTTTATTAATCTATTACAATGTTCACCGTATGTTACACTGCTCTTTTATCGCTGTGTTGAACAATTTGCTACAACCAAGACTCCCGGACTACAGTTATGGCTTCTGGACTACAGTTCCTGCTTCCGGTTTGAGGGGCACTGTTGGTGCAAGGCATTGTGGGTATTTTTGTCATACTTATATTCTGTTTTATTAATTATCTGTGCATATTTGAGTAGAGTTTTGTGGTACTGTTGATGATATTCGTCAAGTGGATGCCATGGACTGTAAAAAAAATTATATATATATTGTAACCATAACTGTGAACGGCATCTCATGAAATGACTTACCATGCATTCAAATTGGGGAGTCAGCATTTAATCCTGAAGTTGTGCGGTGTATGGAACTCAGGTTAAGTGCTCGGTAAGGTATGTTACGGTAAACATCTCTGGGCAGGCTGTGACAGGGGCAGCTTGTCAGGTAAGGTAAATGTTTTTGGGCAAGCTGTGACAGGGGCAGCTTGCTAGGTAAGGTAATCCTCTTTGGGCAGGCTGCGACAGGGGCAGCTTGCCAGGTAAGGTAACCCTCTTTGGGCAGGCTGCGACAGGGGCAGCTTGCCAGGTAAGGTAACCCTCTTTGGTCAGGCTGCGACAGGGGCAGCTTGCCAGGTAAGGTAACCCTCTTTGGGCAGGCTGCGACAGGGGCAGTTTGCCAGGTAAGGTAACCCTCTTTGGGCAGGCTGTGATGGGTGCAGCTTGCCAGGAAAGGTAACCCTCTTTGGGCAGGCTGTGACAAGGGCAGCTTGTCTAACAGAGTAAACTTAAACAGTGAACCTAAAATCTCTTTATGTCTTTCTCTTTCAAGAGTCTTTGATGCTTGTGTTCCAATACACCGCACAACTACAAGTATTAATCCTCTTTGGATAGGCTGGATAAACCTAACTTTCTCTCTTTCTCTCTCCAGAGTTTCAGTTGATACTTGCGTTCTAGTACACTGCACTAGTACGAGTATTAAACCTTTCTGGGCAGGCTGTGACAGGGGCAGCTTGCCTGGCTGCGTAAACATATCTGGGCAGGCTGTGACAGGGGCAGCTTGTCTGAGTGGGTAAACTTATCTGGGCAGGCTGTGACAGGGGCAGCTTGACTGGGTGGGTGAACTTCCATGGGCAAGCTGTGACAGGGGCAGTTTGTCTGGCTGGGTAAACCTCCATGGGCAGGCTGTGACAGGGGCAGCTTGACTGGGTAGGTGAACCTCCATGGGCAAGCTGTGACAGGGGCAGCTTGTCTGGCTGGGTAAACTTCTCTGGGCAGGCTGTGACAGGGGCAGCTTGTCTGGGAGGGTAAACTTTTCTGGTCCGGCTGACAGGGGCAGCTTGTCTAGGTGGGTAATCTTCTCTGGGCAGGCTGTGACAGGGGCAGCTTGCCTGGCTGGGTAAACTTCTTTGGGCAGGCTGTGACAGGGGCAGCTTGTCTGGCTGGGTAAACTTCTCTGGGCAGGCTGTGACAGGGGCAGTTTGTCTGGCTGGGTAAACCTCCATGGGCAGGCTGTGACAGGGGCAGCCTGCCAGGTAAGCTGAATGTCTCTGGGCAGGCTGTGACAGGGGCAGCTTGCCAGGTAAGCTGAATGTCTCTGGGCAAGCTGTGACAGGGGCAGCTTGTCTGGCTGGGTAAACCTACCCTCTCTGGCCTCGTTTAATAATTGTAGTTGTGCGGCGTATTGGAACAAAAGTATTAAACCTCTCTGGGCAGGCTGTGACAGGGGCAGCTTGTCTGGGAGGGTAAACTTTTCTGGGCAGGCTGACAGCGGCAGCTTGTCTAGGTGGGTAAACCTCCATGGGCAGGCTGTGACAGGGGCAGCTTGTCTGGGTGGGTAAATCTCTGGGCAGGCTGTGACAGGGTCAGCCTGCCAGGTAAGGTGAACGTCTCTGGGCAGGCTGTGACAGGGGCAGCTTGTCTAGGTGGGTAAACCTCTCCTCATTTGATACTTGTAGTTGTGCGGTGTATTGGAACACAAGTATTAAACCTCTCTGGGCAGGCTGTGACAGGGGCAGCTTGTCTAGGTGGGTAAACCTCTCCTCATTTGATACTTGTAGTTGTGCGGTGTATTGGAACACAAGTATTAAACCTCTCTGGGCAGGCTGTGACAGGGGCAACTTGTCTGGCTGGGTAAACCTAACCTTATCTCATTCTCTCTCTCTCTGTGTCTCTCTGGAGTCTCATTTGATACTTGTAGTTGTGTGGTGTATTGGAACACAAGTATTAAACTTTTATGGGCAGGCTGTGACAGGGGCAACTTGTCTGGCTGTGTAAACCTAACCTCTCTCTCTCTCTCTTGGCCCTTAGCTGCTGGTAGAAGCTTGTGGGGAGTTAAGATTTTAGAATGTTCCCTCCCTTCTGCCAGCATTCCCCCTAGCCTCTCTAGGCAAGACTGGTGTCCTTCACCTCAAGCAGTTTTGTTTGGATGAGTCTGGGAGGGAGATCTTCAAGCCTTCTCCGGGCAGGCTGTGGTAACCTAGCGGTGTTAACAAGCAACTTGTTTGGGTGGGCGGTAAGTATGCGGCCCTCCTGGGTCCCACTCGGGACAGCACGCAGGATGTGGTGGTCCAGGGCTCAGGACCTTCATCGTAGCCCAGTCTTCTAATGGGGAAAAGCCCCACTCATACACTCACCGCACCACACTCCTTGCCTCTTACATCTGTCAATACCCAAGGCCCTCCCAGTGGACCAAGATAGTAATCCCGGACACTGGAGGTATTGCCCCCCCATATCTGTCAGAACGCATAGGTGTTTAGGGTTTGGGTGGGCCTAGTCTTGTAACTGACTTATAGAAGTACTCAGGTTCTGGGTGTAGTTCAATCAACCATCAGGGTTAGTGTTGAATTTTGTGTCCTGTGCATTGGAACACGAGTACAAATAACTTCTGAATCAGGTGTAGCTGGTTAAGATATGGTGGGATGAGTCACAGTTGATACTTCTAGTTGTGCAGTGTATTGAAAGACAAGTACAAATGGCTTCTGAAACAGTTGTAATTAGTTCCAATCACATTTTGGGATTGAGTCCATGTTAATAATAATAATAATAATGTTTTTCTTCCCTTTTATTTCACTTTTACATTATTCAGTTATGGTTTCATGAGCTTTTAGGGTTAGGGTGGGCCTAGGCTTGTGTAACTGACTCAGCTTCTGGGTGTAGTTTAATCAACCATGAGGCAGCAGTGATAAGATTTGTTAGTATGGCAGTATTCCTTTTAATCTTCAAGGACTTTAATTCTGTTTTTTTTAATGTTCCCCCTTTCAATGCACTTGATTCAAATGAAGGGTTATTTTGTAGTGACTGCAGCACTAGATAATGATCCGTTCATTAGTATCAGGAGTCTTGGGAGGGGGAACATAAAAAAACACAGAACTAAAGTCCTTAAAGATAAAAAAAATACTTCCATACTACCAAGTCTTATCCCTGTTGCTGCCCATGGTTGATTAAACTACACCCAGAAGCTGAGTCAGTTACACAAGCCTAGGCCCACCCAAACCCTAAAGCTCATGAAATCATAACCCTGTTTCTGTTAGTGGAGCACATCAGTTTTTAAGGTTTGGGTGGGCCTAGTCTTGTAACTGACCTATAGAAATACTCAGCTTCTCAGTGTGGTTCAATCAACCATCAGGGGCAGCAACAGTGACAAGGTTAGTGTTAGTACTGCAGTAATTCTTTATCTTGGACTTCAATTCTGATGTTTTACATTTTGTGTGTTTGAAGGAGTATTAAAGGCTTCTGAATCCAGTGTAGCTAGTTAGGATCATATGGTGGGATGAGGCTCCTTGATACTAGTTGTGCAGTGTATTGGAACACAAGCATTAGAGGTTTCTGAATTGGGTGTAGCTAGTTATGATTACATTTTGGCATGAGCCCATGATGATAATTTTCTTCCCTTGTCTTTCACTTTGTTTTTCATTATTTAGTTAGGGCTATGGTTTCTGTCAGAACACATCAGCTTTTAGGGTTTGGGTGGGACTAGGCTTGTGTAACTGACATATAGATATTCAGCTTCTGGTGTAGTTTAATCAACCATGGGGCAGCAACAGGGATAAGATTTGTGTTAGTATAGCAGTATCTTCAAGGACTTTAATTCTGTGCTCTTTAAATGTTCCCCCTTTCCATGCACTTGATTCAAATGAAGGGTTATTTTCTAGTGACTGCAGCACTAGACAATGATCCCTTCATTAGTATCAGGAGTGTTGGAGGGTAAATCTTTAAAAGACAGATTGTAGTCTCTGAAAGTTAGAAAATTGTGGGATTAGTCACTAGTCATCAACTTCCTACTCTGTGTGACAGGTCCTCAATTTTAGTTCATGCTCATGTCCTGACAGTTTTAGATGTTTCCCTGCTCCAGCACAACAGAAAGGGTCAGTGTTCCACCAAGCTTGGTAATGGTGTTAAGATCACATGGTAGGATGAGCTCATGCTAATAAACAAGTTTCTATTGTTTCACTTTGTCCATTATTCGGTTCGCATTTCTGTAAGTGGAACTCATCGGTTTTTAGGGTTTGGGTGGTAACTGACCTATAGAAATGCTCAGCTTCTCGATATAGTTCAATCGACCATAAGGGGCAGTGACAGGGTGACGTTAGTATGGCAGTAATTCTTTATTTTGGCCTTCACTCCTTATTTTACATTTTTGGTGTATAGGAACACAAGTATTACAGGCTTCTGAATCCAGTTTATCTAGTTAAAATTTCATTTTGGGATGAGCCCATATTAGTTTACTCCCCTTCTATTTCACTGTTTCATTTCACTTAAGGCTATAGTTTCTGTCAGTGGAACACATTAGCTTTTAGGGTTTGGGTGGGCCTAGTCTTGTAACTGACCTATACATATTCAGCTTCTGGGTGTAGTTCAATCAGGCAGCATTTCTTAATCTTCAAGGACTTCAATTCTGTCCTTTTTTAAATGTTCCCCCTTTTAATACACCTGATTCAAATGAAAGGTTATTTTCTAGTGACTGCAGCACTAGATAATGATCCATTTATTAGTATCAGGAGTGTTGAGGGTAAATGTTTAAAACAGGCAGATTATGTGGTCTCTGAAAGTTCTGATTAGTCATCAACTTCCTACTCTGTATGACAGGTCATCAATTTTAGTTCATGAGGCCCAATGTCCTGACAGTTTTAGATGTTTCCATGCTCCAGCACAACTGAGGGTCAGGGTTCCACCAAGATTGATAAAGGGTGCTAGTTAAGATCACATGGTAGGATGATTTCATGCTAATAATAATAATAAAAACAGCTTTCTTCTCTTGTTTCACTTTGTTGTCCATTCTTCGGTTAGCATTTGTTAGTAGAACACATCAGTTTGTAGGGTTTGGGTCGGCCTAGTCCTGTAACTGACCTTGATAAATACTCTGCTTCTCGATGTAGTTCAATTGACCATCAGGGGCTGTGACAAGGTAAGCGTTAGTACGGCAGTAATTCTTTATCTTGGACTTCAAAGACTTCATGTATTTTTGTTTGGTGTATTGGAACACAAGTATTTAAGGCTTCTGAATCTGGTGTAGCTAGTTAAGATTTCATTTTGGGTTGAGCCAATATTAGTCGACTCTCCTTCTATTCAACTGTTTTTCATTATTCAGTTAGGGCTATGGTTTGTCAGTGGAACACATCAGCTTTTAGGGTTTGGGTGGGCTAAGTTTTGTAACTGACCTATAGAAATATTCAGCTTCTGGGTGTAGTTCAATCAGGCAGCAACAGTGATAGGATTTGTTAGTATAGCAGTTTTTCTTAATTTCCAAGGACTTCAATTCTGTCTTTTTTAAATGTTCCCTCTTAATACACCTGATTCAAATCAACGGTTATTTTCTAGTGACTGCAGCACTAGATAATGATCCATTCATTAGTATCAGGAGTGTTGTGAGGGAAAATGTTTACAACGGACAGATTATGTTGTCTCTGAAAATTGTGATTAGTCATCAATTTCCTACTCTCTATGACAGTTCAATTTTAGTTCATGAGGCTCAATTTCCTGACAGTTATAGATGTTTCCCTGCTCCAGCACAACTGAAAGGGTCAGGGTTCCACCAAGCTTGATAATGGTGCTAGTTAACTTCACATAGTGGAATGAGCTCATGCTAATCCAAAACAGTTTTTTTTTTTTTTACTTTGTTCATTTCTCAGTTAGTGTAAAACTGGTTTTTAGGGTTTGGGTGAATCTTGTAACTGACCTATAGAAATACTCTGCTTCTCGATGTAGTTCAATTGAGCAACAGTGACAGGGTAAGCGTTAGTATGGCAGTAAATCTTTATCTTGGACTTCAAAGACTTCAATTCTTACTTAACATTTTTGGTGTATTGGAACACAAGTATTAAAGGCTTCTGCGTCCGGTGTAGCTAGTTAAAATTTAATTTAGGGATGAGCACATTAGTTTACTCCCCTTCTATTTCACTTTTCCATTATTCAGTTAGGGCTGTTTTGTCAGTGGAACACATCAGCAGTTAGTGTTTGGGTGGGCCTAGTCTTGTAACTGACCTATAGAACTATTCAGCTTCTGGGTGTAGTTCAATCAGGCAGCAACAGTGATGTGATTTGTGTTGGTATAGCAGTATTTCTTAATCTTCATGGATTTTAAATCTGTATATTTTAAATGTTCCCCCTTTTTAATGCACCTGAATCAAATGAAGGTTTATTTTTTTAGTGACTGCAGCACTAGATAATGATCCATTCATTAGTATCCAGAGTCTGAGGAGGGTAAACATCTAAAACAGACAGAACATGTGGTCTGACAGCTAAAAGGTTGTGGGATTAGTTACTGTTTATCAATTTCCTAGTCTGTATGGCAAAGGTCACTAAATTTAGTTAATGAGGCCCAAATTCCTGAGTTTTGGATGTAACACTGCTCAAGTACACAAGTAATGAAAGGTTAAGTTTCCACCAAGTTTGATAATGGCATGAGTTAAGATAACATGGTTGGGTATGCTCTTTTTTTTTTTTTTTTTTATTCCCTTTAAACATTTCATAAATTTTCTTCAATATTAATTTACATTAATTTTATTTTGTCACTGAACACAGCTTTTAGGGTTTGGGTGGGCACATGCTCATGTAACTAGATATATTCATCTTCTGTTTATAGTTCAATCGACTATCGGGCAGCAACAGTAAATGGCATTTCAGTGGCGTTAATTCTTAATCCTCAAAGATTTTAATTCCAATGTTGTGTATAATCGGAACACAATTAGCATCTTCTGAGTTGTGTGTAATTGGTTAAGATCACATGGTGTGATGAGTACATGCTATATTAATAAAACAAAACTAATAATAATACTTTTCCCTTGTATTTGATTGTTTTCCATTCATTTAAGTTTTTTGTCAGTGGAACACAATCTGTTGGGGTTTGGGTGGGACTACACTTGTGTAACTGACCTATAGATGTTCATCTTCTGGGTGTCGTGCAATCAACTCAGGCCATGACAGGGTTTGCATCATGGCAGTCATTCATAACCTTCAAGAACATCAACTCTGTTGTCTCTTGCGTTACGTCCACAATCATTGGTCATCTTATTGGTTCTCACGAGGTATGATTCAATGTAAAAATAACCCCACTGTGTTTGGTGTCTCATCGCTCAATGACTGCTCTCGTAAATGACTTCCAATAAAAGCGTCTGCTAAACGATTACATGTAAGTGCAGTGTGCAGCTACGTAAGATTACATGCTGTGATGAATTCATGTGAATAAATTTTTTTTATGCCTTTGTGTTTCATTATTCACTAGGTTTATGTCAGCGGGACACATTTGTAACGCTATTTTGAGTGGGCCTAGGTTTCTTTAACCTAGAGATATATTCATCTTCCAGGTGTAGTTCAATTGGCCATTTGGCAGAATCAGGGAAAAGGTTTTTATGATGAGAAATATTAGTCTTCAAGGACCTTAAATCTGTTTATTTAAATGTTTCCCTTTTAATGCACCTCATTAAAATGAAGTGTTATTTTCTAGTGACTGCAGCATTGGATAATAACTGTTCATTAGTATCAGGAGTGTCTAATGAGGGTACATTCTTAAAACTGACTGAATTTGGTGTTGGTAAAAAGTAGAAAGGTGTGAAATTAGGTTAGTTATCAACGGTGTACTCTGTATGCAAGAGGTTATTAGGGTTAGGGTTTAGTACACAACTCAATTGAAGGGTCAAACTGCCATCAACCATGATAACAGTGCCTTTATTAGAAACAGGTGAGCTGAAATATGGACTCTTTAACTGTCAGGACATTGAGCCTTGAGGACTGGAAATGCTGATCAGTAGTGTACGAAATAGGGCTGAAGGTGAGGCTGTAATAGGACTAGTAATTGGTGTACATTAGAAAACTGTGGGACTTTGAACTGTGTTGAATAGTCTGGAAATAATCTGATTTATGGTCCTACTGTTGCAGAATGGGTATCAAAACTATTAACAAACACTTTCTAATGGTCAGTGTAGGAAATAAAAATAAAAACACTGGTCCTAAAGCTTGATCCTCATGCCCCTCCTTGTCCTGCCCCTTTTTGATTATTCCCCACTCCAACATGCCAGACTTAAATGAACAACTTGTCATTAAGCGTAAATAAAGCTTGAGAAGTTGGTCATTTAAATTGGGTATGTTGGAGTGGGGAAAAAATCAAAAATGGCCAGGACAAGGGGGGTGCATAAGGATTAACCTTTACAGACCCTTGGTCCAGGGGATGGATTACCCAAGGGCCAGAGGCAAGTTGAGAATTAGGGGTAGGGCCCCTAGGGTTAGGGTTAAGTTGAGAATTAGGGGTAGGGCCCCTAGGGTTAGGGTTAAGTTGAGAATTAGGGGTAGGGCCCCTAGGGTTAGGGTTAAGTTGAGAATTAGGGGTAGGGCCCCTAGGGTTAGGGTTAAGTTGAGAATTAGGGGTAGGGCCCCTAGGGTTAGGGTTAAGTTGAGAATTAGGGGTAGGGCCCCTAGGGTTAGGGTTAAGTTGAGAATTAGGGGTAGGGCCCCTAGGGTTAGGGTTAAGTTGAGAATTAGGGGTAGGGCCCCTAGGGTTAGGGTTAAGTTGAGAATTAGGGGTAGGGCCCCTAGGGTTAGGGTTAAGTTGAGAATTAGGGGTAGGGCCCCTAGGGTTAGGGTTAAGTTGAGAATTAGGGGTAGGGCCCCTAGGGTTAGGGTTAAGTTGAGAATTAGGGGTAGGGCCCCTAGGGTTAGGGTTAAGTTGAGAATTAGGGGTAGGGCCCCTAGGGTTAGGGTTAAGTTGAGAATTAGGGGTAGGGCCCCTAGGGTTAGGGTTAAGTTGAGAATTAGGGGTAGGGCCCCTAGGGTTAGGGTTAAGTTGAGAATTAGGGGTAGGGCCCCTAGGGTTAGGGTTAAGTTAGGGTTAGGGTTAGGGTTAGGGTTAGGGTTAGGGTTAGGGTTAGGGTTAGGGTTAGGGTTAGGGTTAGGGTTAGGGTTAGGGTTAGGTATAGGGATGATAACCACGATCGGTCATGACTGATCCTCGACCGATCCTATAAGTGAGTCCTTTCTGGTACTTGTGGGTACTGCAGGTAAGTGAAATTGGCTGTACTGACTAATTGGGACACCCCGGTTCGAATGGTGGTGGTCTTGGGGTCGTGTGACCTTCCGTTCGGGAGCTACATCCGTTTTGGACAGGAAATGGGCTGTATCTCGGGAACGGAAGGTCGTAGAGAGTCGGGGACAAGACTGGCGTGTTGCCCGTGGCCATATTAGGGCAGGCGGATCTTGGTTTGGAAGCTCTACGACCTTCCGTTCAAGAGTTATGATTGGTCAAAGTGTTTTCCATTGAAATGAATGGGAATTTTCGAAAATTCTTCTAAGTCCAGCCCTAGTTGACTGTCCATTGGGCCTTTCCTAACCCTAACCAGGCTTGACCTCTGGTGTTTCTGACCCTAACCTGTCCTGTAACCCTAATCCTAACCCTAACCCCCAATTAGGGTTGTGGGAGTGGTTATGGTTAGGGTTTGGGTTGTGGGAGTGGTTGTGATTAGGGTTAGGGTTGTGGTTTGGCCTAGTATTGTGGCAGACTTTGTGTATAGGGTTTGGTTATTGTTTTGACTTGGCCTGCGTGCTGGTCTGTGGCTGCTAGGGTTAGGGTTCCGCTAGGTATAGGGATGATAACCACGATCGGTCATGACTGATCCTCGACCGATCCTATAAGTGAGTCCTTTCTGGTACTTCTGGGTACTGCAGGTAAGTGAAATTGGCTGTACTGACTAATTGGGACACCCCGGTTCGAATGGTGGTGGTCTCGGGGTCGTGTGACCTTCCGTTCGGGAGCTACATCCGTTTTGGACAGGAAATGGGTTAGGGTTAGGGTTAGGGTTAGGGTTAGGGTTAGGGTTAGGGTTAGGGTTAGGGTTAGGGTTAGGGTTAGGGTTAGGGTTAGGTATAGGGTTGATAACCACGATCAGTCATGACCGATCCTTGACTGATCCTATAAGTGAGTCCTTTCTGGTACTTCTGGGTACTGCAGGTGGCTGAAATTGGCTGTACTGACTAATTGGGACACCCCGGTTCGAATGGTGGTGGTCTTGGGGTCGTGTGACCTTCCGTTCGGGAGTTACATCCGTTTTAGACAGGAAATGGACTGTATCTCGGGAACGGAAGGTCGTAGAGACTCGGGGACAAGACTGGCGTGTTGCCCGTGGCCGTATTAGGGCAGGCGGATCTTGGTCCCGAATCTCTACGACCTTCCGTTCAAGAGTTATGATTGGTCGAAGTGTTTTCCATTGAAATGAATGGGAATTTTCGAAAATTCTTCTAAGTCCAGCCCTAGTTGACTGTCCATTGGGCCTTTCCTAACCCTAACCAGGCTTGACCACTGGTGTTTCTGACCCTGACCTGTCCTCTAACCCTAACCCTAACCACAACCCCAAATGAGGGTTGTGGGAGTGGTTATGGTTAGGGTTAGGGTTGTGGTTTGGCCTAGTATTGTGGCAGACTTTGTGTGTAGGGTTTGGTTAGTGTTTTGACTTGGCCTGTGTGCTGGTCTGTGGCTGCTAGGGTTAGGGTTCCGCTAGGTATAGGGTTGATAACCACGATCAGTCATGACCGATCCTTGACTGATCCTATAAGTGAGTCCTTTCTGGTACTTCTGGGTACTGCAGGTGGCTGAAATTGGCTGTACTGACTAATTGGGACACCCCGGTTCGAATGGTGGTGGTCTTGGGGTCGTGTGACCTTCCGTTCGGGAGTTACATCCGTTTTAGACAGGAAATGGACTGTATCTCGGGAACGGAAGGTCGTAGAGACTCGGGGACAAGACTGGCGTGTTGCCCGTGGCCGTATTAGGGCAGGCGGATCTTGGTCCCGAATCTCTACGACCTTCCGTTCAAGAGTTATGATTGGTCGAAGTGTTTTCCATTGAAATGAATGGGAATTTTCGAAAATTCTTCTAAGTCCAGCCCTAGTTGACTGTCCATTGGGCCTTTCCTAACCCTAACCAGGCTTGACCACTGGTGTTTCTGACCCTGACCTGTCCTCTAACCCTAACCCTAACCACAACCCCAAATGAGGGTTGTGGGAGTGGTTATGGTTAGGGTTAGGGTTGTGGTTTGGCCTAGTATTGTGGCAGACTTTGTGTGTAGGGTTTGGTTAGTGTTTTGACTTGGCCTGTGTGCTGGTCTGTGGCTGCTAGGGTTAGGGTTCCGCTAGGTATAGGGTTGATAACCACGATCAGTCATGACCGATCCTTGACTGATCCTATAAGTGAGTCCTTTCTGGTACTTCTGGGTACTGCAGGTGGCTGAAATTGGCTGTACTGACTAATTGGGACACCCCGGTTCGAATGGTGGTGGTCTTGGGGTCGTGTGACCTTCCGTTCGGGAGTTACATCCGTTTTAGAGGGTTAGGGTTAGGGTTAGGGTTAGGGTTAGGGTTAGGGTTAGGGTTAGGGTTAGGGTTAGGGTTAGGGTTAGGGTTAGGGTTAGGGTTAGGGTTAGGGTTAGGTTAGGCATAAGTAAAGAGGAACCACCCCGGGGGACCCCGCCGGGACCCCGGTTAAGGTGAGGACCCCTGTGAGGCACGCGCACTTGAAACCTCCCTCGCTCCGGCCCAGAGGAGAGAGAGAGAGAGAGAGAGAGAGAGGGGTATATATGTATAAAGACATTTGGAGGACCCATTCCCACAGGGCGATCAACCATCTCGTCACAGACAAAACGGGAGACCTGAGTCTGAAACTCCAAAGTCACTAATCCTTTCTTCTAATCCTCAGGGTACACCCTGTCAGATCAGCGGCAGGCAGCACACAATCCAAGTTTAAAGGGCACCCGGCCCTCAACCAGACGTGCGCCAGCCACGCCCTCCGACCTTAACAGTGTGCAGAGACCCCTCTCCCGCCGGGCTAGGGGTCCCCACACAGGTGCATGTGAGATGGGCCATCATGATCAGTCTTCTTTTCCCAGGTCTTCTTTTTCTCAAGGTGCCCCCTGTCAGATCAGCGGCAGGCAGCACACAATCCAGGTTTAAAGGGCACCCGGCCCTCACCCAGACGTGCGCCAGCCACGCCCTCCGACCCCAACAGTGTGCAGAGCCCCCTCTCCCGCCGGGCTAGGGGTCCCCACACAGGTGCATATGAGATGGGCCATCATGATCAGTCTTCTTTCTCCAGGTCTTCTTTTTTTCTCAAGGTGCCCCCTGTCAGCTCAGCGGCAGGCAGCACACAATCCAGGTTTAAAGGGCACCCGGCCCTCACCCAGACGTGCGCCAGCCACGTCCTCCGATCTTAACAGTGTGCAGAGACCCCTCTCCCACCGGGCTAGGGGTCCCCACACAGGTGCATGTGAGATGGGCCATCATGATCAGTCTTCTTTTTCCAGGTCTTCTTTTTCTCAAGGTGCCCCCTGTCAGATCAGCGGCAGGCAGCACACAATCCAGGTTTAAAGGGCACCCGGCCCTCACCCAGACGTGCGCCAGCCACGCCCTCCGACCTTAACAGTGTGCAGAGACCCCTCTCCCGCCGGGCTGGGGGTCCCCACACAGGTGCATGTGAGATGGGCCATCATGATCAGTCTTCTTTTTCCAGGTCGTCTTTTTCTCAAGGTGCCCCCTGTCAGATCAGCGGCAGGCAGCACACAATCCAGGTTTAAAGGGCACCCGGCCCTCACCCAGACGTGCGCCAGCCACGCCCTCCGACCTTAACAGTGTGCAGAGACCCCTCTCCCGCCGGGCTAGGGGTCCCCACACAGGCACATGTGAGATGGGCCATCATGATCAGTCTTCTTTTTCCAGGTCTTCTTTTTTCTCAAGGTACCCCCTGTCAGGCCAGCGGCAAGTAGCATATGATCCAGGTTTAAGAGGGCACCCGGCCCTTATACCAGATGTACTACAGCCTTGTTCTACTCCCCTTAATAAAGCCCATACGTATTTGTATATATTTCTATGATTCCTAGGTTATGTAGTATTTGTATTCCTGACTTATGTGTCGTTCACTCCAGGTGTTCCCTATGTTTTATTTAAGCCTTACTGCAATTTCCCCTTCCTGGAGGACAAATAAAGCTTCATCTAGTGTAGGGTGACACATGTCCTAAAGGTGAGTATTATTATCATATGGGATATTAAGTTTGTTAAGTCTGTATAAGGAATAAAAATAAGTCTGACTTCAAATTTAAGTTGTGTTACACGTTTATTCGGTGTTCCCCCAACAGATGGTTTTATGTATGGTTGAAGGTTACTTAAAGTATAGTGTGGTAAATACTGTAATAGTATAGTGAAGGTCAAAAGGTGTACATGTGCTTGGTGGTTTTATAATCTCCCGGTTTAGACATTTCTATGTCGTTTTAATTTGATCCTAATTTTGGGTAAATGTTTCAGTCAGTGTTGTTACCAAATAATATAATATCGTGGCGATATATTAATATAGTAATACATTCGCATATGATCGCCGTTTGGGGTAGAGTGAAGTTACTAATATGAGGGGTTAGTCACGTGCTTAATGTTTACATCCGTGAGAGGGAGGAAGGAAGTTCGTCAAGTATCCGGGTCCGGGGTAAAGTGCAGGCCGCCATCTTGCATGTTTACCATGGGGGAAGAGGAATCCCGGCATGCAACGGTGTTTTTCGTGAGAGGGGGGAAGATGCGTCAGTCATCCACTTCCGGGGTTCTGTGCAGGTCGCCATCTTGCCATGTTTACTTTTGGGGAAGGTAGATGCAAGCGCACACTCCAGTTCGTCCTTCAGTTCCGAGGTAGAGTGCAGTTCGTCACATTGTTATGTTTATTAAGGGGGAAGGAAAACCTATGTGCACACCGGTAGCTTCCGTGGAAGGGGGAAATTACGTCAGTCACCCAGTTCCGGAGTGACGGTCAGTTCGCCATATTGCTCTGTTTACAATGGAGGGTTAGTAAATATCAACGTTCGAAGCGAGGGGAAAGCGCGGAAGTCACTCACGGTTGGAAACACGTTAACTATACAACTATACTGTAGTGTGAGAGGTCTCGTCTACATTTGGAAATTAATTGACGGTACGTTTGTAGCACATGCGTTCTGCATTATGTTAAGGGTTCTATGTTAAATTATGTTTATGTTAAGGTTAGTTTCTCGCGCGTTCCGTATTGTTTGTTGACATTACGTGTTCCTATAGTGGGTTAGGTCAGAGACGGAGTCATGTGCGTTAGGTGCCGTGTTTATAATTTAAGGAGAGTAAATATAAGGACATCTGGGCAATCAAGTGCCAGCAGAGGTAAGATAATCTAATTAACTAATAATGACACTTCCTGGGTATAGACCAGAGAGGGAAGCCACTTGATAAAATGGTTGGCTGGGTTTAATAGGTATAAGGGGAGAGGATTAGAAGTCCACAGATCAGTAGGTAGGGCTACTCTAGATATTCTAGGGAGTCAAAGGGCAAAGTCTCTAGCCTAGTCTGGTAAAAAAGAGCCAATCCAGGCCCAGCTGTCAACCTGCAATAAGCAAAAAAAAGGGGGGGGTCCTACACTATTCAAAGGTTAAGGGGAGAAACCAAGCCTTATAGATGTTACTTCACAGAGTGGTCCTACAGAATAACCAACAAGTCCTGTCTAGATAGAGGAGGACACATCATCAGTAGTTAACCTGGGGTTAGGGTTAGGGTTAGGTTAGGCATAAGTAAAGAGGAACCACCCCGGGGGACCCCGCCGGGACCCCGGTTAAGGTGAGGACCCCTGTGAGGCACGCGCACTTGAAACCTCCCTCGCTCCGGCCCAGAGGAGAGAGAGAGAGAGAGAGAGAGAGAGGGGTATATATGTATAAAGACATTTGGAGGACCCATTCCCACAGGGCGATCAACCATCTCGTCACAGACAAAACGGGAGACCTGAGTCTGAAACTCCAAAGTCACTAATCCTTTCTTCTAATCCTCAGGGTACACCCTGTCAGATCAGCGGCAGGCAGCACACAATCCAAGTTTAAAGGGCACCCGGCCCTCAACCAGACGTGCGCCAGCCACGCCCTCCGACCTTAACAGTGTGCAGAGACCCCTCTCCCGCCGGGCTAGGGGTCCCCACACAGGTGCATGTGAGATGGGCCATCATGATCAGTCTTCTTTTCCCAGGTCTTCTTTTTCTCAAGGTGCCCCCTGTCAGATCAGCGGCAGGCAGCACACAATCCAGGTTTAAAGGGCACCCGGCCCTCACCCAGACGTGCGCCAGCCACGCCCTCCGACCCCAACAGTGTGCAGAGCCCCCTCTCCCGCCGGGCTAGGGGTCCCCACACAGGTGCATATGAGATGGGCCATCATGATCAGTCTTCTTTCTCCAGGTCTTCTTTTTTTCTCAAGGTGCCCCCTGTCAGCTCAGCGGCAGGCAGCACACAATCCAGGTTTAAAGGGCACCCGGCCCTCACCCAGACGTGCGCCAGCCACGTCCTCCGATCTTAACAGTGTGCAGAGACCCCTCTCCCACCGGGCTAGGGGTCCCCACACAGGTGCATGTGAGATGGGCCATCATGATCAGTCTTCTTTTTCCAGGTCTTCTTTTTCTCAAGGTGCCCCCTGTCAGATCAGCGGCAGGCAGCACACAATCCAGGTTTAAAGGGCACCCGGCCCTCACCCAGACGTGCGCCAGCCACGCCCTCCGACCTTAACAGTGTGCAGAGACCCCTCTCCCGCCGGGCTGGGGGTCCCCAC
Organism: Protosalanx chinensis; assembly: GCA_030340685.1. Lineage (NCBI taxonomy): Eukaryota > Metazoa > Chordata > Actinopteri > Osmeriformes > Salangidae > Protosalanx > Protosalanx chinensis. Next base: position 373,699 of record CM059332.1, read on the forward strand.
ACAGGTGCATGTGAGATGGGCCATCATGATCAGTCTTCTTTTTCCAGGTCGTCTTTTTCTCAAGGTGCCCCCTGTCAGATCAGCGGCAGGCAGCACACAATCCAGGTTTAAAGGGCACCCGGCCCTCACCCAGACGTGCGCCAGCCACGCCCTCCGACCTTAACAGTGTGCAGAGACCCCTCTCCCGCCGGGCTAGGGGTCCCCACACAGGCACATGTGAGATGGGCCATCATGATCAGTCTTCTTTTTCCAGGTCTTCTTTTTTCTCAAGGTACCCCCTGTCAGGCCAGCGGCAAGTAGCATATGATCCAGGTTTAAGAGGGCACCCGGCCCTTATACCAGATGTACTACAGCCTTGTTCTACTCCCCTTAATAAAGCCCATACGTATTTGTATATATTTCTATGATTCCTAGGTTATGTAGTATTTGTATTCCTGACTTATGTGTCGTTCACTCCAGGTGTTCCCTATGTTTTATTTAAGCCTTACTGCAATTTCCCCCTCCTGGAGGACAAATAAAGCTTCATCTAGTGTAGGGTGACACATGTCCTAAAGGTGAGTATTATTATCATATGGGATATTAAGTTTGTTAAGTCTGTATAAGGAATAAAAATAAGTCTGACTTCAAATTTAAGTTGTGTTACACGTTTATTCGGTGTTCCCCCAACAGATGGTTTTATGTATGGTTGAAGGTTACTTAAAGTATAGTGTGGTAAATACTGTAATAGTATAGTGAAGGTCAAAAGGTGTACATGTGCTTGGTGGTTTTATAATCTCCCGGTTTAGACATTTCTATGTCGTTTTAATTTGATCCTAATTTTGGGTAAATGTTTCAGTCAGTGTTGTTACCAAATAATATAATATCGTGGCGATATATTAATATAGTAATACATTCGCATATGATCGCCGTTTGGGGTAGAGTGAAGTTACTAATATGAGGGGTTAGTCACGTGCTTAATGTTTACATCCGTGAGAGGGAGGAAGGAAGTTCGTCAAGTATCCGGGTCCGGGGTAAAGTGCAGGCCGCCATCTTGCATGTTTACCATGGGGGAAGAGGAATCCCGGCATGCAACGGTGTTTTTCGTGAGAGGGGGGAAGATGCGTCAGTCATCCACTTCCGGGGTTCTGTGCAGGTCGCCATCTTGCCATGTTTACTTTTGGGGAAGGTAGATGCAAGCGCACACTCCAGTTCGTCCTTCAGTTCCGAGGTAGAGTGCAGTTCGTCACATTGTTATGTTTATTAAGGGGGAAGGAAAACCTATGTGCACACCGGTAGCTTCCGTGGAAGGGGGAAATTACGTCAGTCACCCAGTTCCGGAGTGACGGTCAGTTCGCCATATTGCTCTGTTTACAATGGAGGGTTAGTAAATATCAACGTTCGAAGCGAGGGGAAAGCGCGGAAGTCACTCACGGTTGGAAACACGTTAACTATACAACTATACTGTAGTGTGAGAGGTCTCGTCTACATTTGGAAATTAATTGACGGTACGTTTGTAGCACATGCGTTCTGCATTATGTTAAGGGTTCTATGTTAAATTATGTTTATGTTAAGGTTAGTTTCTCGCGCGTTCCGTATTGTTTGTTGACATTACGTGTTCCTATAGTGGGTTAGGTCAGAGACGGAGTCATGTGCGTTAGGTGCCGTGTTTATAATTTAAGGAGAGTAAATATAAGGACATCTGGGCAATCAAGTGCCAGCAGAGGTAAGATAATCTAATTAACTAATAATGACACTTCCTGGGTATAGACCAGAGAGGGAAGCCACTTGATAAAATGGTTGGCTGGGTTTAATAGGTATAAGGGGAGAGGATTAGAAGTCCACAGATCAGTAGGTAGGGCTACTCTAGATATTCTAGGGAGTCAAAGGGCAAAGTCTCTAGCCTAGTCTGGTAAAAAAGAGCCAATCCAGGCCCAGCTGTCAACCTGCAATAAGCAAAAAAAAGGGGGGGGTCCTACACTATTCAAAGGTTAAGGGGAGAAACCAAGCCTTATAGATGTTACTTCACAGAGTGGTCCTACAGAATAACCAACAAGTCCTGTCTAGATAGAGGAGGACACATCATCAGTAGTTAACCTGGGGTCAAAGGGTGTTTCGGCCTTGAAACTAGACACCCTCGCCCAGGTCAGGCCCACCGAGGTGATCAACCTCGGTGTGTGTCTCCAGTCCAATTAGAAAGAGGTAAATAGCAATACGGTCCAACTAGTGCCAAGATAAATTCCTATGGTAGAGTCTAGGGTCCTAGTATAAGGGTGGAATACTTTGATCAAGATAAAACAACTGCCAGATCAAACTCCTATGGTAAAGTCCAAAGTAATAATCTAAAGGTGGTGTCTAGTAAGACCTCTAGGGTAAACTGTGTCTAAGGAGCTCCAGTCCAAGGGTAAGTATAAAGGGAGGGGAGGGGAAGGAAGGAGGGGGAGGGGAGAGGGGAAGGGGAGAGGGAGGGAGGGAGGGGAAGGAGGAGGGGAGACTAAGAGCAACGTCCAGTGTGTGTGCAAGTGGGAGAGTCCACCCCTTTGGCTATTAGGGTGAGGCTCAATCAGTAATTCTTTTTTTGGTGTTGTATGTTTCAGGGCTAGTCCCCATAGAAAATTGGGAAGCGATGAAGGTCCCCAAACCCTGGACCACCACTCCTGCGTGCATGTCCCGAGTGGGACGCAGGAGGGCCGCATACTTACCTACCCACCCGGTTAGGCTGTTTGTTAACACCGCAAGGTTACCACAGCCCGCCCGAAGAGGGCCTGGAGAACAGGCCGCCCCCATTCATCCAAGATGGCCGCCGCAGGCCATCCTGGGAGGGACCCTGACCCCGGTTCCGGCCCGCCCTGACTGTTTGTCAGGGCCGGCCCCGCCAGGGCACTGGGTCCCCCATCTCACCAAAGCGTCCGCCCCTGTCGCGGAGCACCTTGGGGGGTGCGGCCTCCTGGGCCCCACTGGAACAGACTGCCCCTGTCACAGCCTGCCCAGAGTGGGGTCAGGACTTCCAGTCCACCCAGGCCTGTTGCCCCTGGCGCAACCTGCTCTGGGGTGGGACCGGGACTCCCACCCTCCCAGGCATGGAGCCTGGGGGGGCTTGAGGGAGATACTGGCGGAGGGGTGGTGGGTCTAAGAGGTAAGACCACGGAGCACCCCACAAGCTTCTACCAGCGCTAAGGTCAGAGGTCGCCAGTTAGTGGGGGCCCAGGACAATGTCCTGTTGAGCTTATCCTCTGGACCCCACCAACCGACTCTATGCACCCTAGGGTGAGAACCCACCAGAATTGGCAGAAGGCTTCAGGCAGGAAGTGGAAGTCTTGAAGCCGGAACCGGAATTCTTCAAGTCAGAATCTTCAAGCAGGAAGTCAGCGGGTTTCAGGAACAACCGTGGTCAGCAATGAACAACAGCACGTTCGCCTCATTGGTTAGCAGGTTGCCTTTGAAGTAAGTATTGAAATCTGGGTGAGCCCCTCTAAGAGACTGACAAGTCTCCTATGGGTTACAATAACAACAGGGGGGGCAGACCAATTAAGTGGGTTCCAGCCACTGTGAGAGGGAGCAGGCCAATTACACAGTGGCAAAAGGAAAACAACCTGGCGGAAAGGATAAACAAGCTGCTGGGAAATAAAGACAGAATGTTCCCAAATTTTCTCCTTTCTCTTCCAGAACTCCCCGTTCGGGCTGCAGGGGCACTCCAAGTGTTCCATCCCGGTGAACAACTCAGACAAGATGGAGGGAGGTATATTCCAAGGAAAAGTGATAAAAGGAGGTAAAGAGAGATAATTTAATGCTAAAAGTGATGATATTTTCTCTTCCAGACAGTGGAGAGGGGAGAGAGAAGGAGAGGAGGGGGGGCCCTGCGTGTCTGCACCTGCGAATGAGGGGGAATTCCCTGCGCGCGCCTGTGCGCCTGTGAGAAAAGGACAGGTCCCCTTGTTTACAAACAAATGTCTGTGAGTGAGGGAGAGACCCGGTCGCTCATTTGGAAGTGAAGGGGCTTCCCTTGGGGGAAGGAAAAGGGGATTAAGCGCCCTCCAGTGGGGATTTTACCCATTTGCAGGAAAGAGAGAAACCGTTTAATGAATTTCAGAAATTGGCTGCTGTGAATGGTCAATACTCCAGGCTTGAAACATTGCGTGTGTAAATCCAACGGGGTCAAGATTGGGACCCAGGGTAGAATTAGGGTTGGGGGTGAACCCGGGGTTAAGGTTAGGGTCAGGTAATTATGGGGTCAAAGTAAGGTCACCGTCCAGGGTCGGCCTGGGTTTTTTTGGATTAGGTTTGTGGTTAAGGGTAGGGTTAAAATGCGGTTTTTAGGGTTAGAGTGAGGTCAGTGATAGGGGTAGGGTTAGAGGTTGGTTAAGTTTAGGCATAGAGTGGGGTTAAAGCTAGGGTTAGTTCCGGTTAGGGTTAGGGTTAAGGTCAAGGGTTAAGGCATAGGGTTATAGGTCGGTTAGGTTTAGGCATAAAGTGGGGTTAAAGCTAGGGTTAGTTCCGGTTAGGGTTAGGGTTAAGGTCAAGGGTTAAGGCATGGGGCTAGAGGTTGGTTAGGTTTAGGCATAGTGGGGTTAAATCTAGGGTTGGATCTGGTTAGGGTTAGGGTTGAGGTCAGGGGTTAGGGATAGGGTAAGATGAGTGTTGAGGGTAGGGTCGGATTCGGTTAAGCTTAGGCATACTTCCGGGTGGTGTTTCGAAAGAAGATTTGAGTAGAGCGGACATGGTTAGGTTTTAGGTACGGTCAAGGTGGCGCTAGAAAGAGGAACAACGCAGGGTGGATACAGTTAGGTTTTAGGGACGTTCAGTGTAGTGTTAAAGGCAGGTTTACAGTAAAATGGAGGGATTGGAAAAGGTTCCAGTCAGACTGCCAGAGGTCTGTAGGCCAAGCCCGACGACCAACTGGCCATCATCAATCTGGTGTTAACCAATTCCCTCTGTTATTTATTTATAATTTTTAACATTTCCTCCTCTGTATAAAAATTAAGAGAACAAGGGGTCCCTCCAGGGGGATAAGTAACAGTTTGTTTATATTTTAACACAATCAAGTAGGATAGGGAATGCAAGATCAGTGGAGTACTTTATAAAAGATCAACGTCAACAGTAGAACAAACGATTTTTAAAGAACTAAACTATTTTTAACTGTTAACAATTATCCTGTTTTTTACAAAAAGAGAATGAACACTTTGTTGAACAAGTTGGGGCTATTGAGAGTCGAGGTGCTCCAGGGGGGCGGTCCACTGTGCTTTTTCAGGGGTGTCCCCAAGAATGGTTCGGTCCTGGCTCTGGTCCCAACCGGCTCCGCTATCCTGTTTGCTGGGGAGGACAAAAGGAGACAAGGGGAGAGGGGAGGGGGAACAAAGGTTTTAAGGGCCCATTGGTGCTAATGGAAACTCTGTCTGGTAAGGAAAGTAGTGTATATGTGTGTGTTTTTATTTGTGTGTGTACACATGTTCATTTGTGGTGTAGGGGCGAGGTGGTTGTTGTTTTCCTGTTTTTCAGCAGTCATCTATCCGTCCGGTAAAGTGGAGGCCTGTGGTCCAGCTAACGGTCGTTTAGGCCATCCGGGTGCCTGGAGGACAGTCTCCTTATCCAGGTTCTTTCAATTCGTCTGCGGTCCTGCGTCGTCCATGTGTGGTCGTGTTCCAGGATGACGCTGAACATGCTGTTAATGTCGTGCCGTCGAAAGTGGACCCCCAGCAGAGTGGGACGTTGCTCTACTCTGATGGCGTGCCGGTGTGCTGACATCCTCTGGGAGAGCGAGGTAGAGGTTTCTCCCACATACACTTTTTGGCAGCGTCTGCATCTAATTGCGTAGATGCAGTTTGATGTAGACGGTGGGGGTGTGTTCTTCAGCCTGACATAGTGGCCTGTGCGTGGGTTATGGACCCAGCGGAGGGGAGGGAGGGGGGATTGTATTTGCACCCTTCCCGAGGGTAGTTTAGACCTCACCAGGAGGTCTTTCAAGTTCGGGTTTCTGCGAAAGGCAGAAAGGACCGTGGTGTTAGTGAGGGGAGGAATGTGTGGTGCCATCTCACTAAAGTTCTTCTTCAGGGCCCTATGCAAGTTGATGGAGGATGGGGAGAGTACTGAGATCAGTGGGATCCTAGTCCCTGTGGGGGCCGCCCTGTGCGCTCCCCGGTGGGTCCACCAGTCCTTCTTTATTGAGCGTAAGAAGGTGCGTGTGTAGCCCCTAGGCGTCAGGGCCCTAAAGAGTGTGGCAGTGGCTTCCTCACGGTCCACCTCCCTGGAACAGATGCGATCGAACCGAATTAGTTGTGATTTTACCGTACCCTTAAACGTGTGTGAGGGGTGGTAACTGCTTCTGTGGAGGAGCGCGTGTGTGTCAGTGGGCTTGAAGTATACCCGTGTGTCAAGTCTCCCTGTCTGAGGGAAGTCTGCACTCTTGAAAACAATAACGTCCAGGAAGTTAACCTCCGTGTTGTGTATTGTTTCCTTAAGGTGAATGGAGGGATGGTGATCATTAAGGGTGGAAATCCAAGTCTGGAGATCCTGAAGAGAATGGGTCCAAATCCCCCAGATGTCATCCAAGTACCGTAGGTATTGTAAAGGTAGTTTGGGGGAGATGGAAAGAACAGATTCCTCCCAGTCGGCCATATAAATATTGGCATAAGAGGGTGCAAAGCGTTTTCCCATTGCTGTGCCCTTCTTCTGCAGGAACCATTTGCCGTCAAAGTTGAAATCATTTCTGGTTAAGCTGAGCCGGAGGAGATGAAGAAGATGATCATCCGGGCGAGCGGGATCCGGGAAGCGTTCCAGGCATTTTTTCACTGCCGTGAGGCCCCTCTCTGTGTCTATGTTGGTGTACAGGCTGTCCACGTCCATAGTGAAGAGGAATGCATCCTGGGGGACCGTCACCTCCCTCACCTTCGTCAGGAAGTGGTAAGTATCCTGTAGGTGGCTCGGGTGTCGTGTGGACAGGGGCTTCAGATAAAAGTCTATCCAGGCCGCTATTTGGTAGCTCTCACTGGAACAATCCGATACAATAGGCCTGCCCGGTGGCATACTGCGTGGGACGGTCCAGGCCGTTTCCGGTTTGTGTATTTTGGGCAAGAGGTAGAACTGTCTAGGGCGTGGTGGGTCGTCCCCTCTCAGGACTTTGGCCTGTTTCTTTGTGATGAACCGATCGGTCACCATCTGTGTTATAACTTCCCTCATAAGGGAGGCCGTCTGGGGGTAGATGGGGCCTGGAAGGGGACCGTAGTACTCAGGGTCAGATAGTTGCCTCATCGCCTCCTGGACGTAGAGGGTCCTATCCATGATGACCAAGGAAGAGCCTTTGTCCGCCGGCTTTATCACGATAGCCCTATTATCCTGCAAGGATTTGATAGCCGTCCACTCTTGTGGAGAAGTGTTAGTTGAGTCCTGACCCGAGGACTGAGGGGAAGAGATCAACACTTCCCTGTCTTTACCCATGAGTTCAAGCAACTCCACTGGGAGTTGATTGATAGGGGGCTCCCAGAGGGAGGGGGGTTGAAAAGGTGGTCTAATCTGGTTGTTGTCTATGCCTTCTCCAAAGAAGGCGCAGAGGCGCAGCCTACGGTGGTACGCTCCTACATCCAGCCGCAGGTCCCATTTGGGGTTGGGCCGCGTACCGTGCGTTGGAATAAAGGATAAGCCTTTAGCAAGGAGGGATGCCTGGGGGTCAGTAAGTACGAGCGTTTTGGAGAGATTTACCACTCCAGGAGTTGGAACCGATTCTCCTTGTTGTGGACGGCCCAGGTTGAGGTAGGTATTCCAATGGTCCCACATGGCCTGTGCGGTCCCCGGGGTCCAGTGGATGTCGTCTCGGGTGGTGAAAAAGAGGTGACAGGGCAGACGGGGGATGGTGTGTCCGTGCTCCTTGATGATGATGTTGATCGTGTTCAGGTTCCTTCTGAAATTTGGAGCCAGGTTGTTTGAAAAGTTCAGGACTGGCACCAGGATCCTGGCGTTGGGGAACTGGGTTCTGGCCGCCCCCCTAAGGCGCCGCAGCTGTGGGGTTAGTAGGGAGGGGTTGGCCTGGTGCTTATTATTGATGCCAAAGGACAGGATTACTATCTGCGTGTCCTGGGATACCCTGGTTCTGTGTTTAAGCAGGTGTGTGGCGTGGGCCAGTAAGGCCCCTGGATAGCTGTCCACCTGAACCCTGTTGTCAATGATGGGGGGCAACCTGGACAGGTTAGAGTCCCCCATTATAACAACCGGGCGTGTGGGGTCTAAGGTCCAATTCAAATACTTGTTGCCCCAGTGTTGGTGCGACTGTGCCAAAGCGGTGTGTCGGATAGGGATAAGGGGAGTGAGAGGGGGAGGGGGATCTGCAGTCGGTGGTCCCTGGGACGGGGGTCGATCCATTGGGGGGATCGACGTGTTGGTAAGGATGGGGAACACAAAAGAGGATGAGGTGCTGGCTACAGAGAGTAGGTCCCAATCCTCCTCCGGGGTGCTCAAAGAGAGGGGGGAGAGAGGAGGGGGGGGAGGAGTGGGGTGTGCCGGTGTTTCCCAGGGCATCCTCTCGGTTTGGAATATATCCTCCAGGTCAAGATGTGGGACCGAGGAGGTGGACCCTCTGGGAGTTGGCTGGGGGTTCAAGGAGGGCGGGTCCGTGGCCCTGCTGGTGGAGGGTGCGACGTTGGGGCAGGGGGTGGGGGTCATCGTACGGCGTTTTGGGGGAGGTGGCACAGGCGTGTGCGCTGGGCCTCCCTGGGGGATCACTGAGGTCGTTGAGGGTGGCAGGGGGCGCTTGGGGGCCTCGCGTGTGTTGTTGGTGGGGGTCGCCGTGTTTGCTGGGGGAGGTGGCTGAATAGGGATGGGTAGTGGGTGAGGGGTCGAGGGATCCGGTTGCCTAAGGAGGTCTGAGATTTCCCGGGCAGACCAGGTCAGAGTGAGTTCCCCAAGATCCTGCACGTCTCTGTAACACCAGCTCACTGCCTCCTGCCAAATCTCCTCCCAGTCATCTATACGTGCGTTCAGGATCTCCGCCTTCAGTTGCTCGATTGTCTCACTATAGTGGGTTTCAAGGATGTTGAGGGTGGTCGCCATCCAGTGGTCGTGCGCACGACGTAGTAGGTCTAGGGTGAGGGGTGTTGGAAAGACCGGACGGGCTGCGGTGGTCAGGGCTCTTCTGGCCAGCAGGATGCCGTGGGGCTCCACCTCGTTCCCCGTAGTGATCTGGACATTGGCCAGGTGGTGGTGGGCCTTGATGAAGCGACTGAATAGTCGCACTAGTGGGGTAGGTGGGTCGGGTGGGATGGGCTGCATCGTGGAGTCAGTTCTGAAAGAGGGAGGGAGCAGACGAGAGGGCCAGAGTTAGTCAAAGGTTCTGGCGCTGCAGTGGATAGGATCAATTATTTCTTCTAGTGTAATTCTCTCTTCGTGAGCAGTCAAGAGAGAAGGTAGGGTAGAGCGGTCGAGGGAGAGGAGAGAGGGGGGGAGGGGGAGAGAGGGGGGGAGAGCCATTGGAGCAAGTAAAGGCCAAGGTTCTGGCAAGGTTAGGTTAGGCATAAGTAAAGAGGAACCACCCCGGGGGACCCCGCCGGGACCCCGGTTAAGGTGAGGACCCCTGTGAGGCACGCGCACTTGAAACCTCCCTCGCTCCGGCCCAGAGGAGAGAGAGAGAGAGAGAGAGAGAGAGGGGTATATATGTATAAAGACATTTGGAGGACCCATTCCCACAGGGCGATCAACCATCTCGTCACAGACAAAACGGGAGACCTGAGTCTGAAACTCCAAAGTCACTAATCCTTTCTTCTAATCCTCAGGGTACACCCTGTCAGATCAGCGGCAGGCAGCACACAATCCAAGTTTAAAGGGCACCCGGCCCTCAACCAGACGTGCGCCAGCCACGCCCTCCGACCTTAACAGTGTGCAGAGACCCCTCTCCCGCCGGGCTAGGGGTCCCCACACAGGTGCATGTGAGATGGGCCATCATGATCAGTCTTCTTTTCCCAGGTCTTCTTTTTCTCAAGGTGCCCCCTGTCAGATCAGCGGCAGGCAGCACACAATCCAGGTTTAAAGGGCACCCGGCCCTCACCCAGACGTGCGCCAGCCACGCCCTCCGACCCCAACAGTGTGCAGAGCCCCCTCTCCCGCCGGGCTAGGGGTCCCCACACAGGTGCATATGAGATGGGCCATCATGATCAGTCTTCTTTCTCCAGGTCTTCTTTTTTTCTCAAGGTGCCCCCTGTCAGCTCAGCGGCAGGCAGCACACAATCCAGGTTTAAAGGGCACCCGGCCCTCACCCAGACGTGCGCCAGCCACGTCCTCCGATCTTAACAGTGTGCAGAGACCCCTCTCCCACCGGGCTAGGGGTCCCCACACAGGTGCATGTGAGATGGGCCATCATGATCAGTCTTCTTTTTCCAGGTCTTCTTTTTCTCAAGGTGCCCCCTGTCAGATCAGCGGCAGGCAGCACACAATCCAGGTTTAAAGGGCACCCGGCCCTCACCCAGACGTGCGCCAGCCACGCCCTCCGACCTTAACAGTGTGCAGAGACCCCTCTCCCGCCGGGCTGGGGGTCCCCACACAGGTGCATGTGAGATGGGCCATCATGATCAGTCTTCTTTTTCCAGGTCGTCTTTTTCTCAAGGTGCCCCCTGTCAGATCAGCGGCAGGCAGCACACAATCCAGGTTTAAAGGGCACCCGGCCCTCACCCAGACGTGCGCCAGCCACGCCCTCCGACCTTAACAGTGTGCAGAGACCCCTCTCCCGCCGGGCTAGGGGTCCCCACACAGGCACATGTGAGATGGGCCATCATGATCAGTCTTCTTTTTCCAGGTCTTCTTTTTTCTCAAGGTACCCCCTGTCAGGCCAGCGGCAAGTAGCATATGATCCAGGTTTAAGAGGGCACCCGGCCCTTATACCAGATGTACTACAGCCTTGTTCTACTCCCCTTAATAAAGCCCATACGTATTTGTATATATTTCTATGATTCCTAGGTTATGTAGTATTTGTATTCCTGACTTATGTGTCGTTCACTCCAGGTGTTCCCTATGTTTTATTTAAGCCTTACTGCAATTTCCCCTTCCTGGAGGACAAATAAAGCTTCATCTAGTGTAGGGTGACACATGTCCTAAAGGTGAGTATTATTATCATATGGGATATTAAGTTTGTTAAGTCTGTATAAGGAATAAAAATAAGTCTGACTTCAAATTTAAGTTGTGTTACACGTTTATTCGGTGTTCCCCCAACAGATGGTTTTATGTATGGTTGAAGGTTACTTAAAGTATAGTGTGGTAAATACTGTAATAGTATAGTGAAGGTCAAAAGGTGTACATGTGCTTGGTGGTTTTATAATCTCCCGGTTTAGACATTTCTATGTCGTTTTAATTTGATCCTAATTTTGGGTAAATGTTTCAGTCAGTGTTGTTACCAAATAATATAATATCGTGGCGATATATTAATATAGTAATACATTCGCATATGATCGCCGTTTGGGGTAGAGTGAAGTTACTAATATGAGGGGTTAGTCACGTGCTTAATGTTTACATCCGTGAGAGGGAGGAAGGAAGTTCGTCAAGTATCCGGGTCCGGGGTAAAGTGCAGGCCGCCATCTTGCATGTTTACCATGGGGGAAGAGGAATCCCGGCATGCAACGGTGTTTTTCGTGAGAGGGGGGAAGATGCGTCAGTCATCCACTTCCGGGGTTCTGTGCAGGTCGCCATCTTGCCATGTTTACTTTTGGGGAAGGTAGATGCAAGCGCACACTCCAGTTCGTCCTTCAGTTCCGAGGTAGAGTGCAGTTCGTCACATTGTTATGTTTATTAAGGGGGAAGGAAAACCTATGTGCACACCGGTAGCTTCCGTGGAAGGGGGAAATTACGTCAGTCACCCAGTTCCGGAGTGACGGTCAGTTCGCCATATTGCTCTGTTTACAATGGAGGGTTAGTAAATATCAACGTTCGAAGCGAGGGGAAAGCGCGGAAGTCACTCACGGTTGGAAACACGTTAACTATACAACTATACTGTAGTGTGAGAGGTCTCGTCTACATTTGGAAATTAATTGACGGTACGTTTGTAGCACATGCGTTCTGCATTATGTTAAGGGTTCTATGTTAAATTATGTTTATGTTAAGGTTAGTTTCTCGCGCGTTCCGTATTGTTTGTTGACATTACGTGTTCCTATAGTGGGTTAGGTCAGAGACGGAGTCATGTGCGTTAGGTGCCGTGTTTATAATTTAAGGAGAGTAAATATAAGGACATCTGGGCAATCAAGTGCCAGCAGAGGTAAGATAATCTAATTAACTAATAATGACACTTCCTGGGTATAGACCAGAGAGGGAAGCCACTTGATAAAATGGTTGGCTGGGTTTAATAGGTATAAGGGGAGAGGATTAGAAGTCCACAGATCAGTAGGTAGGGCTACTCTAGATATTCTAGGGAGTCAAAGGGCAAAGTCTCTAGCCTAGTCTGGTAAAAAAGAGCCAATCCAGGCCCAGCTGTCAACCTGCAATAAGCAAAAAAAAGGGGGGGGTCCTACACTATTCAAAGGTTAAGGGGAGAAACCAAGCCTTATAGATGTTACTTCACAGAGTGGTCCTACAGAATAACCAACAAGTCCTGTCTAGATAGAGGAGGACACATCATCAGTAGTTAACCTGGGGTTAGGGTTAGGGTTAGGTTAGGCATAAGTAAAGAGGAACCACCCCGGGGGACCCCGCCGGGACCCCGGTTAAGGTGAGGACCCCTGTGAGGCACGCGCACTTGAAACCTCCCTCGCTCCGGCCCAGAGGAGAGAGAGAGAGAGAGAGAGAGAGAGGGGTATATATGTATAAAGACATTTGGAGGACCCATTCCCACAGGGCGATCAACCATCTCGTCACAGACAAAACGGGAGACCTGAGTCTGAAACTCCAAAGTCACTAATCCTTTCTTCTAATCCTCAGGGTACACCCTGTCAGATCAGCGGCAGGCAGCACACAATCCAAGTTTAAAGGGCACCCGGCCCTCAACCAGACGTGCGCCAGCCACGCCCTCCGACCTTAACAGTGTGCAGAGACCCCTCTCCCGCCGGGCTAGGGGTCCCCACACAGGTGCATGTGAGATGGGCCATCATGATCAGTCTTCTTTTCCCAGGTCTTCTTTTTCTCAAGGTGCCCCCTGTCAGATCAGCGGCAGGCAGCACACAATCCAGGTTTAAAGGGCACCCGGCCCTCACCCAGACGTGCGCCAGCCACGCCCTCCGACCCCAACAGTGTGCAGAGCCCCCTCTCCCGCCGGGCTAGGGGTCCCCACACAGGTGCATATGAGATGGGCCATCATGATCAGTCTTCTTTCTCCAGGTCTTCTTTTTTTCTCAAGGTGCCCCCTGTCAGCTCAGCGGCAGGCAGCACACAATCCAGGTTTAAAGGGCACCCGGCCCTCACCCAGACGTGCGCCAGCCACGTCCTCCGATCTTAACAGTGTGCAGAGACCCCTCTCCCACCGGGCTAGGGGTCCCCACACAGGTGCATGTGAGATGGGCCATCATGATCAGTCTTCTTTTTCCAGGTCTTCTTTTTCTCAAGGTGCCCCCTGTCAGATCAGCGGCAGGCAGCACACAATCCAGGTTTAAAGGGCACCCGGCCCTCACCCAGACGTGCGCCAGCCACGCCCTCCGACCTTAACAGTGTGCAGAGACCCCTCTCCCGCCGGGCTGGGGGTCCCCACACAGGTGCATGTGAGATGGGCCATCATGATCAGTCTTCTTTTTCCAGGTCGTCTTTTTCTCAAGGTGCCCCCTGTCAGATCAGCGGCAGGCAGCACACAATCCAGGTTTAAAGGGCACCCGGCCCTCACCCAGACGTGCGCCAGCCACGCCCTCCGACCTTAACAGTGTGCAGAGACCCCTCTCCCGCCGGGCTAGGGGTCCCCACACAGGCACATGTGAGATGGGCCATCATGATCAGTCTTCTTTTTCCAGGTCTTCTTTTTTCTCAAGGTACCCCCTGTCAGGCCAGCGGCAAGTAGCATATGATCCAGGTTTAAGAGGGCACCCGGCCCTTATACCAGATGTACTACAGCCTTGTTCTACTCCCCTTAATAAAGCCCATACGTATTTGTATATATTTCTATGATTCCTAGGTTATGTAGTATTTGTATTCCTGACTTATGTGTCGTTCACTCCAGGTGTTCCCTATGTTTTATTTAAGCCTTACTGCAATTTCCCCCTCCTGGAGGACAAATAAAGCTTCATCTAGTGTAGGGTGACACATGTCCTAAAGGTGAGTATTATTATCATATGGGATATTAAGTTTGTTAAGTCTGTATAAGGAATAAAAATAAGTCTGACTTCAAATTTAAGTTGTGTTACACGTTTATTCGGTGTTCCCCCAACAGATGGTTTTATGTATGGTTGAAGGTTACTTAAAGTATAGTGTGGTAAATACTGTAATAGTATAGTGAAGGTCAAAAGGTGTACATGTGCTTGGTGGTTTTATAATCTCCCGGTTTAGACATTTCTATGTCGTTTTAATTTGATCCTAATTTTGGGTAAATGTTTCAGTCAGTGTTGTTACCAAATAATATAATATCGTGGCGATATATTAATATAGTAATACATTCGCATATGATCGCCGTTTGGGGTAGAGTGAAGTTACTAATATGAGGGGTTAGTCACGTGCTTAATGTTTACATCCGTGAGAGGGAGGAAGGAAGTTCGTCAAGTATCCGGGTCCGGGGTAAAGTGCAGGCCGCCATCTTGCATGTTTACCATGGGGGAAGAGGAATCCCGGCATGCAACGGTGTTTTTCGTGAGAGGGGGGAAGATGCGTCAGTCATCCACTTCCGGGGTTCTGTGCAGGTCGCCATCTTGCCATGTTTACTTTTGGGGAAGGTAGATGCAAGCGCACACTCCAGTTCGTCCTTCAGTTCCGAGGTAGAGTGCAGTTCGTCACATTGTTATGTTTATTAAGGGGGAAGGAAAACCTATGTGCACACCGGTAGCTTCCGTGGAAGGGGGAAATTACGTCAGTCACCCAGTTCCGGAGTGACGGTCAGTTCGCCATATTGCTCTGTTTACAATGGAGGGTTAGTAAATATCAACGTTCGAAGCGAGGGGAAAGCGCGGAAGTCACTCACGGTTGGAAACACGTTAACTATACAACTATACTGTAGTGTGAGAGGTCTCGTCTACATTTGGAAATTAATTGACGGTACGTTTGTAGCACATGCGTTCTGCATTATGTTAAGGGTTCTATGTTAAATTATGTTTATGTTAAGGTTAGTTTCTCGCGCGTTCCGTATTGTTTGTTGACATTACGTGTTCCTATAGTGGGTTAGGTCAGAGACGGAGTCATGTGCGTTAGGTGCCGTGTTTATAATTTAAGGAGAGTAAATATAAGGACATCTGGGCAATCAAGTGCCAGCAGAGGTAAGATAATCTAATTAACTAATAATGACACTTCCTGGGTATAGACCAGAGAGGGAAGCCACTTGATAAAATGGTTGGCTGGGTTTAATAGGTATAAGGGGAGAGGATTAGAAGTCCACAGATCAGTAGGTAGGGCTACTCTAGATATTCTAGGGAGTCAAAGGGCAAAGTCTCTAGCCTAGTCTGGTAAAAAAGAGCCAATCCAGGCCCAGCTGTCAACCTGCAATAAGCAAAAAAAAGGGGGGGGTCCTACACTATTCAAAGGTTAAGGGGAGAAACCAAGCCTTATAGATGTTACTTCACAGAGTGGTCCTACAGAATAACCAACAAGTCCTGTCTAGATAGAGGAGGACACATCATCAGTAGTTAACCTGGGGTCAAAGGGTGTTTCGGCCTTGAAACTAGACACCCTCGCCCAGGTCAGGCCCACCGAGGTGATCAACCTCGGTGTGTGTCTCCAGTCCAATTAGAAAGAGGTAAATAGCAATACGGTCCAACTAGTGCCAAGATAAATTCCTATGGTAGAGTCTAGGGTCCTAGTATAAGGGTGGAATACTTTGATCAAGATAAAACAACTGCCAGATCAAACTCCTATGGTAAAGTCCAAAGTAATAATCTAAAGGTGGTGTCTAGTAAGACCTCTAGGGTAAACTGTGTCTAAGGAGCTCCAGTCCAAGGGTAAGTATAAAGGGAGGGGAGGGGAAGGAAGGAGGGGGAGGGGAGAGGGGAAGGGGAGAGGGAGGGAGGGAGGGGAAGGAGGAGGGGAGACTAAGAGCAACGTCCAGTGTGTGTGCAAGTGGGAGAGTCCACCCCTTTGGCTATTAGGGTGAGGCTCAATCAGTAATTCTTTTTTTGGTGTTGTATGTTTCAGGGCTAGTCCCCATAGAAAATTGGGAAGCGATGAAGGTCCCCAAACCCTGGACCACCACTCCTGCGTGCATGTCCCGAGTGGGACGCAGGAGGGCCGCATACTTACCTACCCACCCGGTTAGGCTGTTTGTTAACACCGCAAGGTTACCACAGCCCGCCCGAAGAGGGCCTGGAGAACAGGCCGCCCCCATTCATCCAAGATGGCCGCCGCAGGCCATCCTGGGAGGGACCCTGACCCCGGTTCCGGCCCGCCCTGACTGTTTGTCAGGGCCGGCCCCGCCAGGGCACTGGGTCCCCCATCTCACCAAAGCGTCCGCCCCTGTCGCGGAGCACCTTGGGGGGTGCGGCCTCCTGGGCCCCACTGGAACAGACTGCCCCTGTCACAGCCTGCCCAGAGTGGGGTCAGGACTTCCAGTCCACCCAGGCCTGTTGCCCCTGGCGCAACCTGCTCTGGGGTGGGACCGGGACTCCCACCCTCCCAGGCATGGAGCCTGGGGGGGCTTGAGGGAGATACTGGCGGAGGGGTGGTGGGTCTAAGAGGTAAGACCACGGAGCACCCCACAAGCTTCTACCAGCGCTAAGGTCAGAGGTCGCCAGTTAGTGGGGGCCCAGGACAATGTCCTGTTGAGCTTATCCTCTGGACCCCACCAACCGACTCTATGCACCCTAGGGTGAGAACCCACCAGAATTGGCAGAAGGCTTCAGGCAGGAAGTGGAAGTCTTGAAGCCGGAACCGGAATTCTTCAAGTCAGAATCTTCAAGCAGGAAGTCAGCGGGTTTCAGGAACAACCGTGGTCAGCAATGAACAACAGCACGTTCGCCTCATTGGTTAGCAGGTTGCCTTTGAAGTAAGTATTGAAATCTGGGTGAGCCCCTCTAAGAGACTGACAAGTCTCCTATGGGTTACAATAACAACAGGGGGGGCAGACCAATTAAGTGGGTTCCAGCCACTGTGAGAGGGAGCAGGCCAATTACACAGTGGCAAAAGGAAAACAACCTGGCGGAAAGGATAAACAAGCTGCTGGGAAATAAAGACAGAATGTTCCCAAATTTTCTCCTTTCTCTTCCAGAACTCCCCGTTCGGGCTGCAGGGGCACTCCAAGTGTTCCATCCCGGTGAACAACTCAGACAAGATGGAGGGAGGTATATTCCAAGGAAAAGTGATAAAAGGAGGTAAAGAGAGATAATTTAATGCTAAAAGTGATGATATTTTCTCTTCCAGACAGTGGAGAGGGGAGAGAGAAGGAGAGGAGGGGGGGCCCTGCGTGTCTGCACCTGCGAATGAGGGGGAATTCCCTGCGCGCGCCTGTGCGCCTGTGAGAAAAGGACAGGTCCCCTTGTTTACAAACAAATGTCTGTGAGTGAGGGAGAGACCCGGTCGCTCATTTGGAAGTGAAGGGGCTTCCCTTGGGGGAAGGAAAAGGGGATTAAGCGCCCTCCAGTGGGGATTTTACCCATTTGCAGGAAAGAGAGAAACCGTTTAATGAATTTCAGAAATTGGCTGCTGTGAATGGTCAATACTCCAGGCTTGAAACATTGCGTGTGTAAATCCAACGGGGTCAAGATTGGGACCCAGGGTAGAATTAGGGTTGGGGGTGAACCCGGGGTTAAGGTTAGGGTCAGGTAATTATGGGGTCAAAGTAAGGTCACCGTCCAGGGTCGGCCTGGGTTTTTTTGGATTAGGTTTGTGGTTAAGGGTAGGGTTAAAATGCGGTTTTTAGGGTTAGAGTGAGGTCAGTGATAGGGGTAGGGTTAGAGGTTGGTTAAGTTTAGGCATAGAGTGGGGTTAAAGCTAGGGTTAGTTCCGGTTAGGGTTAGGGTTAAGGTCAAGGGTTAAGGCATAGGGTTATAGGTCGGTTAGGTTTAGGCATAAAGTGGGGTTAAAGCTAGGGTTAGTTCCGGTTAGGGTTAGGGTTAAGGTCAAGGGTTAAGGCATGGGGCTAGAGGTTGGTTAGGTTTAGGCATAGTGGGGTTAAATCTAGGGTTGGATCTGGTTAGGGTTAGGGTTGAGGTCAGGGGTTAGGGATAGGGTAAGATGAGTGTTGAGGGTAGGGTCGGATTCGGTTAAGCTTAGGCATACTTCCGGGTGGTGTTTCGAAAGAAGATTTGAGTAGAGCGGACATGGTTAGGTTTTAGGTACGGTCAAGGTGGCGCTAGAAAGAGGAACAACGCAGGGTGGATACAGTTAGGTTTTAGGGACGTTCAGTGTAGTGTTAAAGGCAGGTTTACAGTAAAATGGAGGGATTGGAAAAGGTTCCAGTCAGACTGCCAGAGGTCTGTAGGCCAAGCCCGACGACCAACTGGCCATCATCAATCTGGTGTTAACCAATTCCCTCTGTTATTTATTTATAATTTTTAACATTTCCTCCTCTGTATAAAAATTAAGAGAACAAGGGGTCCCTCCAGGGGGATAAGTAACAGTTTGTTTATATTTTAACACAATCAAGTAGGATAGGGAATGCAAGATCAGTGGAGTACTTTATAAAAGATCAACGTCAACAGTAGAACAAACGATTTTTAAAGAACTAAACTATTTTTAACTGTTAACAATTATCCTGTTTTTTACAAAAAGAGAATGAACACTTTGTTGAACAAGTTGGGGCTATTGAGAGTCGAGGTGCTCCAGGGGGGCGGTCCACTGTGCTTTTTCAGGGGTGTCCCCAAGAATGGTTCGGTCCTGGCTCTGGTCCCAACCGGCTCCGCTATCCTGTTTGCTGGGGAGGACAAAAGGAGACAAGGGGAGAGGGGAGGGGGAACAAAGGTTTTAAGGGCCCATTGGTGCTAATGGAAACTCTGTCTGGTAAGGAAAGTAGTGTATATGTGTGTGTTTTTATTTGTGTGTGTACACATGTTCATTTGTGGTGTAGGGGCGAGGTGGTTGTTGTTTTCCTGTTTTTCAGCAGTCATCTATCCGTCCGGTAAAGTGGAGGCCTGTGGTCCAGCTAACGGTCGTTTAGGCCATCCGGGTGCCTGGAGGACAGTCTCCTTATCCAGGTTCTTTCAATTCGTCTGCGGTCCTGCGTCGTCCATGTGTGGTCGTGTTCCAGGATGACGCTGAACATGCTGTTAATGTCGTGCCGTCGAAAGTGGACCCCCAGCAGAGTGGGACGTTGCTCTACTCTGATGGCGTGCCGGTGTGCTGACATCCTCTGGGAGAGCGAGGTAGAGGTTTCTCCCACATACACTTTTTGGCAGCGTCTGCATCTAATTGCGTAGATGCAGTTTGATGTAGACGGTGGGGGTGTGTTCTTCAGCCTGACATAGTGGCCTGTGCGTGGGTTATGGACCCAGCGGAGGGGAGGGAGGGGGGATTGTATTTGCACCCTTCCCGAGGGTAGTTTAGACCTCACCAGGAGGTCTTTCAAGTTCGGGTTTCTGCGAAAGGCAGAAAGGACCGTGGTGTTAGTGAGGGGAGGAATGTGTGGTGCCATCTCACTAAAGTTCTTCTTCAGGGCCCTATGCAAGTTGATGGAGGATGGGGAGAGTACTGAGATCAGTGGGATCCTAGTCCCTGTGGGGGCCGCCCTGTGCGCTCCCCGGTGGGTCCACCAGTCCTTCTTTATTGAGCGTAAGAAGGTGCGTGTGTAGCCCCTAGGCGTCAGGGCCCTAAAGAGTGTGGCAGTGGCTTCCTCACGGTCCACCTCCCTGGAACAGATGCGATCGAACCGAATTAGTTGTGATTTTACCGTACCCTTAAACGTGTGTGAGGGGTGGTAACTGCTTCTGTGGAGGAGCGCGTGTGTGTCAGTGGGCTTGAAGTATACCCGTGTGTCAAGTCTCCCTGTCTGAGGGAAGTCTGCACTCTTGAAAACAATAACGTCCAGGAAGTTAACCTCCGTGTTGTGTATTGTTTCCTTAAGGTGAATGGAGGGATGGTGATCATTAAGGGTGGAAATCCAAGTCTGGAGATCCTGAAGAGAATGGGTCCAAATCCCCCAGATGTCATCCAAGTACCGTAGGTATTGTAAAGGTAGTTTGGGGGAGATGGAAAGAACAGATTCCTCCCAGTCGGCCATATAAATATTGGCATAAGAGGGTGCAAAGCGTTTTCCCATTGCTGTGCCCTTCTTCTGCAGGAACCATTTGCCGTCAAAGTTGAAATCATTTCTGGTTAAGCTGAGCCGGAGGAGATGAAGAAGATGATCATCCGGGCGAGCGGGATCCGGGAAGCGTTCCAGGCATTTTTTCACTGCCGTGAGGCCCCTCTCTGTGTCTATGTTGGTGTACAGGCTGTCCACGTCCATAGTGAAGAGGAATGCATCCTGGGGGACCGTCACCTCCCTCACCTTCGTCAGGAAGTGGTAAGTATCCTGTAGGTGGCTCGGGTGTCGTGTGGACAGGGGCTTCAGATAAAAGTCTATCCAGGCCGCTATTTGGTAGCTCTCACTGGAACAATCCGATACAATAGGCCTGCCCGGTGGCATACTGCGTGGGACGGTCCAGGCCGTTTCCGGTTTGTGTATTTTGGGCAAGAGGTAGAACTGTCTAGGGCGTGGTGGGTCGTCCCCTCTCAGGACTTTGGCCTGTTTCTTTGTGATGAACCGATCGGTCACCATCTGTGTTATAACTTCCCTCATAAGGGAGGCCGTCTGGGGGTAGATGGGGCCTGGAAGGGGACCGTAGTACTCAGGGTCAGATAGTTGCCTCATCGCCTCCTGGACGTAGAGGGTCCTATCCATGATGACCAAGGAAGAGCCTTTGTCCGCCGGCTTTATCACGATAGCCCTATTATCCTGCAAGGATTTGATAGCCGTCCACTCTTGTGGAGAAGTGTTAGTTGAGTCCTGACCCGAGGACTGAGGGGAAGAGATCAACACTTCCCTGTCTTTACCCATGAGTTCAAGCAACTCCACTGGGAGTTGATTGATAGGGGGCTCCCAGAGGGAGGGGGGTTGAAAAGGTGGTCTAATCTGGTTGTTGTCTATGCCTTCTCCAAAGAAGGCGCAGAGGCGCAGCCTACGGTGGTACGCTCCTACATCCAGCCGCAGGTCCCATTTGGGGTTGGGCCGCGTACCGTGCGTTGGAATAAAGGATAAGCCTTTAGCAAGGAGGGATGCCTGGGGGTCAGTAAGTACGAGCGTTTTGGAGAGATTTACCACTCCAGGAGTTGGAACCGATTCTCCTTGTTGTGGACGGCCCAGGTTGAGGTAGGTATTCCAATGGTCCCACATGGCCTGTGCGGTCCCCGGGGTCCAGTGGATGTCGTCTCGGGTGGTGAAAAAGAGGTGACAGGGCAGACGGGGGATGGTGTGTCCGTGCTCCTTGATGATGATGTTGATCGTGTTCAGGTTCCTTCTGAAATTTGGAGCCAGGTTGTTTGAAAAGTTCAGGACTGGCACCAGGATCCTGGCGTTGGGGAACTGGGTTCTGGCCGCCCCCCTAAGGCGCCGCAGCTGTGGGGTTAGTAGGGAGGGGTTGGCCTGGTGCTTATTATTGATGCCAAAGGACAGGATTACTATCTGCGTGTCCTGGGATACCCTGGTTCTGTGTTTAAGCAGGTGTGTGGCGTGGGCCAGTAAGGCCCCTGGATAGCTGTCCACCTGAACCCTGTTGTCAATGATGGGGGGCAACCTGGACAGGTTAGAGTCCCCCATTATAACAACCGGGCGTGTGGGGTCTAAGGTCCAATTCAAATACTTGTTGCCCCAGTGTTGGTGCGACTGTGCCAAAGCGGTGTGTCGGATAGGGATAAGGGGAGTGAGAGGGGGAGGGGGATCTGCAGTCGGTGGTCCCTGGGACGGGGGTCGATCCATTGGGGGGATCGACGTGTTGGTAAGGATGGGGAACACAAAAGAGGATGAGGTGCTGGCTACAGAGAGTAGGTCCCAATCCTCCTCCGGGGTGCTCAAAGAGAGGGGGGAGAGAGGAGGGGGGGGAGGAGTGGGGTGTGCCGGTGTTTCCCAGGGCATCCTCTCGGTTTGGAATATATCCTCCAGGTCAAGATGTGGGACCGAGGAGGTGGACCCTCTGGGAGTTGGCTGGGGGTTCAAGGAGGGCGGGTCCGTGGCCCTGCTGGTGGAGGGTGCGACGTTGGGGCAGGGGGTGGGGGTCATCGTACGGCGTTTTGGGGGAGGTGGCACAGGCGTGTGCGCTGGGCCTCCCTGGGGGATCACTGAGGTCGTTGAGGGTGGCAGGGGGCGCTTGGGGGCCTCGCGTGTGTTGTTGGTGGGGGTCGCCGTGTTTGCTGGGGGAGGTGGCTGAATAGGGATGGGTAGTGGGTGAGGGGTCGAGGGATCCGGTTGCCTAAGGAGGTCTGAGATTTCCCGGGCAGACCAGGTCAGAGTGAGTTCCCCAAGATCCTGCACGTCTCTGTAACACCAGCTCACTGCCTCCTGCCAAATCTCCTCCCAGTCATCTATACGTGCGTTCAGGATCTCCGCCTTCAGTTGCTCGATTGTCTCACTATAGTGGGTTTCAAGGATGTTGAGGGTGGTCGCCATCCAGTGGTCGTGCGCACGACGTAGTAGGTCTAGGGTGAGGGGTGTTGGAAAGACCGGACGGGCTGCGGTGGTCAGGGCTCTTCTGGCCAGCAGGATGCCGTGGGGCTCCACCTCGTTCCCCGTAGTGATCTGGACATTGGCCAGGTGGTGGTGGGCCTTGATGAAGCGACTGAATAGTCGCACTAGTGGGGTAGGTGGGTCGGGTGGGATGGGCTGCATCGTGGAGTCAGTTCTGAAAGAGGGAGGGAGCAGACGAGAGGGCCAGAGTTAGTCAAAGGTTCTGGCGCTGCAGTGGATAGGATCAATTATTTCTTCTAGTGTAATTCTCTCTTCGTGAGCAGTCAAGAGAGAAGGTAGGGTAGAGCGGTCGAGGGAGAGGAGAGAGGGGGGGGAGGGGGAGAGAGGGGGGGAGAGCCATTGGAGCAAGTAAAGGCCAAGGTTCTGGCAAGGTTAGGTTAGGCATAAGTAAAGAGGAACCACCCCGGGGGACCCCGCCGGGACCCCGGTTAAGGTGAGGACCCCTGTGAGGCACGCGCACTTGAAACCTCCCTCGCTCCGGCCCAGAGGAGAGAGAGAGAGAGAGAGAGAGAGAGGGGTATATATGTATAAAGACATTTGGAGGACCCATTCCCACAGGGCGATCAACCATCTCGTCACAGACAAAACGGGAGACCTGAGTCTGAAACTCCAAAGTCACTAATCCTTTCTTCTAATCCTCAGGGTACACCCTGTCAGATCAGCGGCAGGCAGCACACAATCCAAGTTTAAAGGGCACCCGGCCCTCAACCAGACGTGCGCCAGCCACGCCCTCCGACCTTAACAGTGTGCAGAGACCCCTCTCCCGCCGGGCTAGGGGTCCCCACACAGGTGCATGTGAGATGGGCCATCATGATCAGTCTTCTTTTCCCAGGTCTTCTTTTTCTCAAGGTGCCCCCTGTCAGATCAGCGGCAGGCAGCACACAATCCAGGTTTAAAGGGCACCCGGCCCTCACCCAGACGTGCGCCAGCCACGCCCTCCGACCCCAACAGTGTGCAGAGCCCCCTCTCCCGCCGGGCTAGGGGTCCCCACACAGGTGCATATGAGATGGGCCATCATGATCAGTCTTCTTTCTCCAGGTCTTCTTTTTTTCTCAAGGTGCCCCCTGTCAGCTCAGCGGCAGGCAGCACACAATCCAGGTTTAAAGGGCACCCGGCCCTCACCCAGACGTGCGCCAGCCACGTCCTCCGATCTTAACAGTGTGCAGAGACCCCTCTCCCACCGGGCTAGGGGTCCCCACACAGGTGCATGTGAGATGGGCCATCATGATCAGTCTTCTTTTTCCAGGTCTTCTTTTTCTCAAGGTGCCCCCTGTCAGATCAGCGGCAGGCAGCACACAATCCAGGTTTAAAGGGCACCCGGCCCTCACCCAGACGTGCGCCAGCCACGCCCTCCGACCTTAACAGTGTGCAGAGACCCCTCTCCCGCCGGGCTGGGGGTCCCCACACAGGTGCATGTGAGATGGGCCATCATGATCAGTCTTCTTTTTCCAGGTCGTCTTTTTCTCAAGGTGCCCCCTGTCAGATCAGCGGCAGGCAGCACACAATCCAGGTTTAAAGGGCACCCGGCCCTCACCCAGACGTGCGCCAGCCACGCCCTCCGACCTTAACAGTGTGCAGAGACCCCTCTCCCGCCGGGCTAGGGGTCCCCACACAGGCACATGTGAGATGGGCCATCATGATCAGTCTTCTTTTTCCAGGTCTTCTTTTTTCTCAAGGTACCCCCTGTCAGGCCAGCGGCAAGTAGCATATGATCCAGGTTTAAGAGGGCACCCGGCCCTTATACCAGATGTACTACAGCCTTGTTCTACTCCCCTTAATAAAGCCCATACGTATTTGTATATATTTCTATGATTCCTAGGTTATGTAGTATTTGTATTCCTGACTTATGTGTCGTTCACTCCAGGTGTTCCCTATGTTTTATTTAAGCCTTACTGCAATTTCCCCTTCCTGGAGGACAAATAAAGCTTCATCTAGTGTAGGGTGACACATGTCCTAAAGGTGAGTATTATTATCATATGGGATATTAAGTTTGTTAAGTCTGTATAAGGAATAAAAATAAGTCTGACTTCAAATTTAAGTTGTGTTACACGTTTATTCGGTGTTCCCCCAACAGATGGTTTTATGTATGGTTGAAGGTTACTTAAAGTATAGTGTGGTAAATACTGTAATAGTATAGTGAAGGTCAAAAGGTGTACATGTGCTTGGTGGTTTTATAATCTCCCGGTTTAGACATTTCTATGTCGTTTTAATTTGATCCTAATTTTGGGTAAATGTTTCAGTCAGTGTTGTTACCAAATAATATAATATCGTGGCGATATATTAATATAGTAATACATTCGCATATGATCGCCGTTTGGGGTAGAGTGAAGTTACTAATATGAGGGGTTAGTCACGTGCTTAATGTTTACATCCGTGAGAGGGAGGAAGGAAGTTCGTCAAGTATCCGGGTCCGGGGTAAAGTGCAGGCCGCCATCTTGCATGTTTACCATGGGGGAAGAGGAATCCCGGCATGCAACGGTGTTTTTCGTGAGAGGGGGGAAGATGCGTCAGTCATCCACTTCCGGGGTTCTGTGCAGGTCGCCATCTTGCCATGTTTACTTTTGGGGAAGGTAGATGCAAGCGCACACTCCAGTTCGTCCTTCAGTTCCGAGGTAGAGTGCAGTTCGTCACATTGTTATGTTTATTAAGGGGGAAGGAAAACCTATGTGCACACCGGTAGCTTCCGTGGAAGGGGGAAATTACGTCAGTCACCCAGTTCCGGAGTGACGGTCAGTTCGCCATATTGCTCTGTTTACAATGGAGGGTTAGTAAATATCAACGTTCGAAGCGAGGGGAAAGCGCGGAAGTCACTCACGGTTGGAAACACGTTAACTATACAACTATACTGTAGTGTGAGAGGTCTCGTCTACATTTGGAAATTAATTGACGGTACGTTTGTAGCACATGCGTTCTGCATTATGTTAAGGGTTCTATGTTAAATTATGTTTATGTTAAGGTTAGTTTCTCGCGCGTTCCGTATTGTTTGTTGACATTACGTGTTCCTATAGTGGGTTAGGTCAGAGACGGAGTCATGTGCGTTAGGTGCCGTGTTTATAATTTAAGGAGAGTAAATATAAGGACATCTGGGCAATCAAGTGCCAGCAGAGGTAAGATAATCTAATTAACTAATAATGACACTTCCTGGGTATAGACCAGAGAGGGAAGCCACTTGATAAAATGGTTGGCTGGGTTTAATAGGTATAAGGGGAGAGGATTAGAAGTCCACAGATCAGTAGGTAGGGCTACTCTAGATATTCTAGGGAGTCAAAGGGCAAAGTCTCTAGCCTAGTCTGGTAAAAAAGAGCCAATCCAGGCCCAGCTGTCAACCTGCAATAAGCAAAAAAAAGGGGGGGGTCCTACACTATTCAAAGGTTAAGGGGAGAAACCAAGCCTTATAGATGTTACTTCACAGAGTGGTCCTACAGAATAACCAACAAGTCCTGTCTAGATAGAGGAGGACACATCATCAGTAGTTAACCTGGGGTTAGGGTTAGGGTTAGGTTAGGCATAAGTAAAGAGGAACCACCCCGGGGGACCCCGCCGGGACCCCGGTTAAGGTGAGGACCCCTGTGAGGCACGCGCACTTGAAACCTCCCTCGCTCCGGCCCAGAGGAGAGAGAGAGAGAGAGAGAGAGAGAGGGGTATATATGTATAAAGACATTTGGAGGACCCATTCCCACAGGGCGATCAACCATCTCGTCACAGACAAAACGGGAGACCTGAGTCTGAAACTCCAAAGTCACTAATCCTTTCTTCTAATCCTCAGGGTACACCCTGTCAGATCAGCGGCAGGCAGCACACAATCCAAGTTTAAAGGGCACCCGGCCCTCAACCAGACGTGCGCCAGCCACGCCCTCCGACCTTAACAGTGTGCAGAGACCCCTCTCCCGCCGGGCTAGGGGTCCCCACACAGGTGCATGTGAGATGGGCCATCATGATCAGTCTTCTTTTCCCAGGTCTTCTTTTTCTCAAGGTGCCCCCTGTCAGATCAGCGGCAGGCAGCACACAATCCAGGTTTAAAGGGCACCCGGCCCTCACCCAGACGTGCGCCAGCCACGCCCTCCGACCCCAACAGTGTGCAGAGCCCCCTCTCCCGCCGGGCTAGGGGTCCCCACACAGGTGCATATGAGATGGGCCATCATGATCAGTCTTCTTTCTCCAGGTCTTCTTTTTTTCTCAAGGTGCCCCCTGTCAGCTCAGCGGCAGGCAGCACACAATCCAGGTTTAAAGGGCACCCGGCCCTCACCCAGACGTGCGCCAGCCACGTCCTCCGATCTTAACAGTGTGCAGAGACCCCTCTCCCACCGGGCTAGGGGTCCCCACACAGGTGCATGTGAGATGGGCCATCATGATCAGTCTTCTTTTTCCAGGTCTTCTTTTTCTCAAGGTGCCCCCTGTCAGATCAGCGGCAGGCAGCACACAATCCAGGTTTAAAGGGCACCCGGCCCTCACCCAGACGTGCGCCAGCCACGCCCTCCGACCTTAACAGTGTGCAGAGACCCCTCTCCCGCCGGGCTGGGGGTCCCCACACAGGTGCATGTGAGATGGGCCATCATGATCAGTCTTCTTTTTCCAGGTCGTCTTTTTCTCAAGGTGCCCCCTGTCAGATCAGCGGCAGGCAGCACACAATCCAGGTTTAAAGGGCACCCGGCCCTCACCCAGACGTGCGCCAGCCACGCCCTCCGACCTTAACAGTGTGCAGAGACCCCTCTCCCGCCGGGCTAGGGGTCCCCACACAGGCACATGTGAGATGGGCCATCATGATCAGTCTTCTTTTTCCAGGTCTTCTTTTTTCTCAAGGTACCCCCTGTCAGGCCAGCGGCAAGTAGCATATGATCCAGGTTTAAGAGGGCACCCGGCCCTTATACCAGATGTACTACAGCCTTGTTCTACTCCCCTTAATAAAGCCCATACGTATTTGTATATATTTCTATGATTCCTAGGTTATGTAGTATTTGTATTCCTGACTTATGTGTCGTTCACTCCAGGTGTTCCCTATGTTTTATTTAAGCCTTACTGCAATTTCCCCCTCCTGGAGGACAAATAAAGCTTCATCTAGTGTAGGGTGACACATGTCCTAAAGGTGAGTATTATTATCATATGGGATATTAAGTTTGTTAAGTCTGTATAAGGAATAAAAATAAGTCTGACTTCAAATTTAAGTTGTGTTACACGTTTATTCGGTGTTCCCCCAACAGATGGTTTTATGTATGGTTGAAGGTTACTTAAAGTATAGTGTGGTAAATACTGTAATAGTATAGTGAAGGTCAAAAGGTGTACATGTGCTTGGTGGTTTTATAATCTCCCGGTTTAGACATTTCTATGTCGTTTTAATTTGATCCTAATTTTGGGTAAATGTTTCAGTCAGTGTTGTTACCAAATAATATAATATCGTGGCGATATATTAATATAGTAATACATTCGCATATGATCGCCGTTTGGGGTAGAGTGAAGTTACTAATATGAGGGGTTAGTCACGTGCTTAATGTTTACATCCGTGAGAGGGAGGAAGGAAGTTCGTCAAGTATCCGGGTCCGGGGTAAAGTGCAGGCCGCCATCTTGCATGTTTACCATGGGGGAAGAGGAATCCCGGCATGCAACGGTGTTTTTCGTGAGAGGGGGGAAGATGCGTCAGTCATCCACTTCCGGGGTTCTGTGCAGGTCGCCATCTTGCCATGTTTACTTTTGGGGAAGGTAGATGCAAGCGCACACTCCAGTTCGTCCTTCAGTTCCGAGGTAGAGTGCAGTTCGTCACATTGTTATGTTTATTAAGGGGGAAGGAAAACCTATGTGCACACCGGTAGCTTCCGTGGAAGGGGGAAATTACGTCAGTCACCCAGTTCCGGAGTGACGGTCAGTTCGCCATATTGCTCTGTTTACAATGGAGGGTTAGTAAATATCAACGTTCGAAGCGAGGGGAAAGCGCGGAAGTCACTCACGGTTGGAAACACGTTAACTATACAACTATACTGTAGTGTGAGAGGTCTCGTCTACATTTGGAAATTAATTGACGGTACGTTTGTAGCACATGCGTTCTGCATTATGTTAAGGGTTCTATGTTAAATTATGTTTATGTTAAGGTTAGTTTCTCGCGCGTTCCGTATTGTTTGTTGACATTACGTGTTCCTATAGTGGGTTAGGTCAGAGACGGAGTCATGTGCGTTAGGTGCCGTGTTTATAATTTAAGGAGAGTAAATATAAGGACATCTGGGCAATCAAGTGCCAGCAGAGGTAAGATAATCTAATTAACTAATAATGACACTTCCTGGGTATAGACCAGAGAGGGAAGCCACTTGATAAAATGGTTGGCTGGGTTTAATAGGTATAAGGGGAGAGGATTAGAAGTCCACAGATCAGTAGGTAGGGCTACTCTAGATATTCTAGGGAGTCAAAGGGCAAAGTCTCTAGCCTAGTCTGGTAAAAAAGAGCCAATCCAGGCCCAGCTGTCAACCTGCAATAAGCAAAAAAAAGGGGGGGGTCCTACACTATTCAAAGGTTAAGGGGAGAAACCAAGCCTTATAGATGTTACTTCACAGAGTGGTCCTACAGAATAACCAACAAGTCCTGTCTAGATAGAGGAGGACACATCATCAGTAGTTAACCTGGGGTCAAAGGGTGTTTCGGCCTTGAAACTAGACACCCTCGCCCAGGTCAGGCCCACCGAGGTGATCAACCTCGGTGTGTGTCTCCAGTCCAATTAGAAAGAGGTAAATAGCAATACGGTCCAACTAGTGCCAAGATAAATTCCTATGGTAGAGTCTAGGGTCCTAGTATAAGGGTGGAATACTTTGATCAAGATAAAACAACTGCCAGATCAAACTCCTATGGTAAAGTCCAAAGTAATAATCTAAAGGTGGTGTCTAGTAAGACCTCTAGGGTAAACTGTGTCTAAGGAGCTCCAGTCCAAGGGTAAGTATAAAGGGAGGGGAGGGGAAGGAAGGAGGGGGAGGGGAGAGGGGAAGGGGAGAGGGAGGGAGGGAGGGGAAGGAGGAGGGGAGACTAAGAGCAACGTCCAGTGTGTGTGCAAGTGGGAGAGTCCACCCCTTTGGCTATTAGGGTGAGGCTCAATCAGTAATTCTTTTTTTGGTGTTGTATGTTTCAGGGCTAGTCCCCATAGAAAATTGGGAAGCGATGAAGGTCCCCAAACCCTGGACCACCACTCCTGCGTGCATGTCCCGAGTGGGACGCAGGAGGGCCGCATACTTACCTACCCACCCGGTTAGGCTGTTTGTTAACACCGCAAGGTTACCACAGCCCGCCCGAAGAGGGCCTGGAGAACAGGCCGCCCCCATTCATCCAAGATGGCCGCCGCAGGCCATCCTGGGAGGGACCCTGACCCCGGTTCCGGCCCGCCCTGACTGTTTGTCAGGGCCGGCCCCGCCAGGGCACTGGGTCCCCCATCTCACCAAAGCGTCCGCCCCTGTCGCGGAGCACCTTGGGGGGTGCGGCCTCCTGGGCCCCACTGGAACAGACTGCCCCTGTCACAGCCTGCCCAGAGTGGGGTCAGGACTTCCAGTCCACCCAGGCCTGTTGCCCCTGGCGCAACCTGCTCTGGGGTGGGACCGGGACTCCCACCCTCCCAGGCATGGAGCCTGGGGGGGCTTGAGGGAGATACTGGCGGAGGGGTGGTGGGTCTAAGAGGTAAGACCACGGAGCACCCCACAAGCTTCTACCAGCGCTAAGGTCAGAGGTCGCCAGTTAGTGGGGGCCCAGGACAATGTCCTGTTGAGCTTATCCTCTGGACCCCACCAACCGACTCTATGCACCCTAGGGTGAGAACCCACCAGAATTGGCAGAAGGCTTCAGGCAGGAAGTGGAAGTCTTGAAGCCGGAACCGGAATTCTTCAAGTCAGAATCTTCAAGCAGGAAGTCAGCGGGTTTCAGGAACAACCGTGGTCAGCAATGAACAACAGCACGTTCGCCTCATTGGTTAGCAGGTTGCCTTTGAAGTAAGTATTGAAATCTGGGTGAGCCCCTCTAAGAGACTGACAAGTCTCCTATGGGTTACAATAACAACAGGGGGGGCAGACCAATTAAGTGGGTTCCAGCCACTGTGAGAGGGAGCAGGCCAATTACACAGTGGCAAAAGGAAAACAACCTGGCGGAAAGGATAAACAAGCTGCTGGGAAATAAAGACAGAATGTTCCCAAATTTTCTCCTTTCTCTTCCAGAACTCCCCGTTCGGGCTGCAGGGGCACTCCAAGTGTTCCATCCCGGTGAACAACTCAGACAAGATGGAGGGAGGTATATTCCAAGGAAAAGTGATAAAAGGAGGTAAAGAGAGATAATTTAATGCTAAAAGTGATGATATTTTCTCTTCCAGACAGTGGAGAGGGGAGAGAGAAGGAGAGGAGGGGGGGCCCTGCGTGTCTGCACCTGCGAATGAGGGGGAATTCCCTGCGCGCGCCTGTGCGCCTGTGAGAAAAGGACAGGTCCCCTTGTTTACAAACAAATGTCTGTGAGTGAGGGAGAGACCCGGTCGCTCATTTGGAAGTGAAGGGGCTTCCCTTGGGGGAAGGAAAAGGGGATTAAGCGCCCTCCAGTGGGGATTTTACCCATTTGCAGGAAAGAGAGAAACCGTTTAATGAATTTCAGAAATTGGCTGCTGTGAATGGTCAATACTCCAGGCTTGAAACATTGCGTGTGTAAATCCAACGGGGTCAAGATTGGGACCCAGGGTAGAATTAGGGTTGGGGGTGAACCCGGGGTTAAGGTTAGGGTCAGGTAATTATGGGGTCAAAGTAAGGTCACCGTCCAGGGTCGGCCTGGGTTTTTTTGGATTAGGTTTGTGGTTAAGGGTAGGGTTAAAATGCGGTTTTTAGGGTTAGAGTGAGGTCAGTGATAGGGGTAGGGTTAGAGGTTGGTTAAGTTTAGGCATAGAGTGGGGTTAAAGCTAGGGTTAGTTCCGGTTAGGGTTAGGGTTAAGGTCAAGGGTTAAGGCATAGGGTTATAGGTCGGTTAGGTTTAGGCATAAAGTGGGGTTAAAGCTAGGGTTAGTTCCGGTTAGGGTTAGGGTTAAGGTCAAGGGTTAAGGCATGGGGCTAGAGGTTGGTTAGGTTTAGGCATAGTGGGGTTAAATCTAGGGTTGGATCTGGTTAGGGTTAGGGTTGAGGTCAGGGGTTAGGGATAGGGTAAGATGAGTGTTGAGGGTAGGGTCGGATTCGGTTAAGCTTAGGCATACTTCCGGGTGGTGTTTCGAAAGAAGATTTGAGTAGAGCGGACATGGTTAGGTTTTAGGTACGGTCAAGGTGGCGCTAGAAAGAGGAACAACGCAGGGTGGATACAGTTAGGTTTTAGGGACGTTCAGTGTAGTGTTAAAGGCAGGTTTACAGTAAAATGGAGGGATTGGAAAAGGTTCCAGTCAGACTGCCAGAGGTCTGTAGGCCAAGCCCGACGACCAACTGGCCATCATCAATCTGGTGTTAACCAATTCCCTCTGTTATTTATTTATAATTTTTAACATTTCCTCCTCTGTATAAAAATTAAGAGAACAAGGGGTCCCTCCAGGGGGATAAGTAACAGTTTGTTTATATTTTAACACAATCAAGTAGGATAGGGAATGCAAGATCAGTGGAGTACTTTATAAAAGATCAACGTCAACAGTAGAACAAACGATTTTTAAAGAACTAAACTATTTTTAACTGTTAACAATTATCCTGTTTTTTACAAAAAGAGAATGAACACTTTGTTGAACAAGTTGGGGCTATTGAGAGTCGAGGTGCTCCAGGGGGGCGGTCCACTGTGCTTTTTCAGGGGTGTCCCCAAGAATGGTTCGGTCCTGGCTCTGGTCCCAACCGGCTCCGCTATCCTGTTTGCTGGGGAGGACAAAAGGAGACAAGGGGAGAGGGGAGGGGGAACAAAGGTTTTAAGGGCCCATTGGTGCTAATGGAAACTCTGTCTGGTAAGGAAAGTAGTGTATATGTGTGTGTTTTTATTTGTGTGTGTACACATGTTCATTTGTGGTGTAGGGGCGAGGTGGTTGTTGTTTTCCTGTTTTTCAGCAGTCATCTATCCGTCCGGTAAAGTGGAGGCCTGTGGTCCAGCTAACGGTCGTTTAGGCCATCCGGGTGCCTGGAGGACAGTCTCCTTATCCAGGTTCTTTCAATTCGTCTGCGGTCCTGCGTCGTCCATGTGTGGTCGTGTTCCAGGATGACGCTGAACATGCTGTTAATGTCGTGCCGTCGAAAGTGGACCCCCAGCAGAGTGGGACGTTGCTCTACTCTGATGGCGTGCCGGTGTGCTGACATCCTCTGGGAGAGCGAGGTAGAGGTTTCTCCCACATACACTTTTTGGCAGCGTCTGCATCTAATTGCGTAGATGCAGTTTGATGTAGACGGTGGGGGTGTGTTCTTCAGCCTGACATAGTGGCCTGTGCGTGGGTTATGGACCCAGCGGAGGGGAGGGAGGGGGGATTGTATTTGCACCCTTCCCGAGGGTAGTTTAGACCTCACCAGGAGGTCTTTCAAGTTCGGGTTTCTGCGAAAGGCAGAAAGGACCGTGGTGTTAGTGAGGGGAGGAATGTGTGGTGCCATCTCACTAAAGTTCTTCTTCAGGGCCCTATGCAAGTTGATGGAGGATGGGGAGAGTACTGAGATCAGTGGGATCCTAGTCCCTGTGGTTAGGGTTAGGGTTAGGGTTAGGGTTAGGGTTAGGGTTAGGGTTAGGGTTAGGGTTAGGGTTAGGGTTAGGGTTAGGGTTAGGGTTAGGGTTAGGGTTAGGGTTAGGGTTAGGGTTAGGGTTAGGGTTAGGGTTAGGGTTAGGGTTAGGGTTAGGGTTAGGGTTAGGGTTAGGGTTAGGGTTAGGGTTAGGGTTAGGGTTAGGGTTAGGGTTAGGGTTAGGGTTAGGGTTAGGGTTAGGGTTAGGGTTAGGGTTAGGGTTAGGGTTAGGGTTAGGGTTAGGGTTAGGGTTAGGGTTAGGGTTAGGGTTAGGGTTAGGGTTAGGGTTAGGGTTAGGGTTAGGGTTAGGGTTAGGGTTAGGGTTAGGGTTAGGGTTAGGGTTAGGGTTAGGGTTAGGGTTAGGGTTAGGGTTAGGGTTAGGGTTAGGGTTAGGGTTAGGGTTAGGGTTAGGGTTAGGGTTAGGGTTAGGGTTAGGGTTAGGGTTAGGGTTAGGGTTAGGGTTAGGGTTAGGGTTAGGGTTAGGGTTAGGGTTAGGGTTAGGGTTAGGGTTAGGGTTAGGGTTAGGGTTAGGGTTAGGGTTAGGGTTAGGGTTAGGGTTAGGGTTAGGGTTAGGGTTAGGGTTAGGGTTAGGGTTAGGGTTAGGGTTAGGGTTAGGGTTAGGGTTAGGGTTAGGGTTAGGGTTAGGGTTAGGGTTAGGGTTAGGGTTAGGGTTAGGGTTAGGGTTAGGGTTAGGGTTAGGGTTAGGGTTAGGGTTAGGGTTAGGGTTAGGGTTAGGGTTAGGGTTAGGGTTAGGGTTAGGGTTAGGGTTAGGGTTAGGGTTAGGGTTAGGGTTAGGGTTAGGGTTAGGGTTAGGGTTAGGGTTAGGGTTAGGGTTAGGGTTAGGGTTAGGGTTAGGGTTAGGGTTAGGGTTAGGGTTAGGGTTAGGGTTAGGGTTAGGGTTAGGGTTAGGGTTAGGGTTAGGGTTAGGGTTAGGGTTAGGGTTAGGGTTAGGGTTAGGGTTAGGGTTAGGGTTAGGGTTAGGGTTAGGGTTAGGGTTAGGGTTAGGGTTAGGGTTAGGGTTAGGGTTAGGGTTAGGGTTAGGGTTAGGGTTAGGGTTAGGGTTAGGGTTAGGGTTAGGGTTAGGGTTAGGGTTAGGGTTAGGGTTAGGGTTAGGGTTAGGGTTAGGGTTAGGGTTAGGGTTAGGGTTAGGGTTAGGGTTAGGGTTAGGGTTAGGGTTAGGGTTAGGGTTAGGGTTAGGGTTAGGGTTAGGGTTAGGGTTAGGGTTAGGGTTAGGGTTAGGGTTAGGGTTAGGGTTAGGGTTAGGGTTAGGGTTAGGGTTAGG
Organism: Protosalanx chinensis; assembly: GCA_030340685.1. Taxonomy (NCBI): domain Eukaryota; kingdom Metazoa; phylum Chordata; class Actinopteri; order Osmeriformes; family Salangidae; genus Protosalanx; species Protosalanx chinensis. The sequence goes on from CM059332.1 coordinate 408,344, forward strand.
GTTAGGGTTAGGGTTAGGGTTAGGGTTAGGGTTAGGGTTAGGGTTAGGGTTAGGGTTAGGGTTAGGGTTAGGGTTAGGGTTAGGGTTAGGGTTAGGGTTAGGGTTAGGGTTAGGGTTAGGGTTAGGGTTAGGGTTAGGGTTAGGGTTAGGGTTAGGGTTAGGGTTAGGGTTAGGGTTAGGGTTAGGGTTAGGGTTAGGGTTAGGGTTAGGGTTAGGGTTAGGGTTAGGGTTAGGGTTAGGGTTAGGGTTAGGGTTAGGGTTAGGGTTAGGGTTAGGGTTAGGGTTAGGGTTAGGGTTAGGGTTAGGGTTAGGGTTAGGGTTAGGGTTAGGGTTAGGGTTAGGGTTAGGGTTAGGGTTAGGGTTAGGGTTAGGGTTAGGGTTAGGGTTAGGGTTAGGGTTAGGGTTAGGGTTAGGGTTAGGGTTAGGGTTAGGGTTAGGGTTAGGGTTAGGGTTAGGGTTAGGGTTAGGGTTAGGGTTAGGGTTAGGGTTAGGGTTAGGGTTAGGGTTAGGGTTAGGGTTAGGGTTAGGGTTAGGGTTAGGGTTAGGGTTAGGGTTAGGGTTAGGGTTAGGGTTAGGGTTAGGGTTAGGGTTAGGGTTAGGGTTAGGGTTAGGGTTAGGGTTAGGGTTAGGGTTAGGGTTAGGGTTAGGGTTAGGGTTAGGGTTAGGGTTAGGGTTAGGGTTAGGGTTAGGGTTAGGGTTAGGGTTAGGGTTAGGGTTAGGGTTAGGGTTAGGGTTAGGGTTAGGGTTAGGGTTAGGGTTAGGGTTAGGGTTAGGGTTAGGGTTAGGGTTAGGGTTAGGGTTAGGGTTAGGGTTAGGGTTAGGGTTAGGGTTAGGGTTAGGGTTAGGGTTAGGGTTAGGGTTAGGGTTAGGGTTAGGGTTAGGGTTAGGGTTAGGGTTAGGGTTAGGGTTAGGGTTAGGGTTAGGGTTAGGGTTAGGGTTAGGGTTAGGGTTAGGGTTAGGGTTAGGGTTAGGGTTAGGGTTAGGGTTAGGGTTAGGGTTAGGGTTAGGGTTAGGGTTAGGGTTAGGGTTAGGGTTAGGGTTAGGGTTAGGGTTAGGGTTAGGGTTAGGGTTAGGGTTAGGGTTAGGGTTAGGGTTAGGGTTAGGGTTAGGGTTAGGGTTAGGGTTAGGGTTAGGGTTAGGGTTAGGGTTAGGGTTAGGGTTAGGGTTAGGGTTAGGGTTAGGGTTAGGGTTAGGGTTAGGGTTAGGGTTAGGGTTAGGGTTAGGGTTAGGGTTAGGGTTAGGGGGTTAGGGTTAGGGTTAGGGTTAGGGTTAGGGTTAGGGTTAGGGTTAGGGTTAGGGTTAGGGTTAGGGTTAGGGTTAGGGTTAGGGTTAGGGTTAGGGTTAGGGTTAGGGTTAGGGTTAGGGTTAGGGTTAGGGTTAGGGTTAGGGTTAGGGTTAGGGTTAGGGTTAGGGTTAGGGTTAGGGTTAGGGTTAGGGTTAGGGTTAGGGTTAGGGTTAGGGTTAGGGTTAGGGTTAGGGTTAGGGTTAGGGTTAGGGTTAGGGTTAGGGTTAGGGTTAGGGTTAGGGTTAGGTTAGGTTAGGGTTAGGGTTAGGGTTAGGGTTAGGGTTAGGGTTAGGGTTAGGGTTAGGGTTAGGGTTAGGGTTAGGGTTAGGGTTAGGGTTAGGGTTAGGGTTAGGGTTAGGGTTAGGGTTAGGGTTAGGGTTAGGGTTAGGGTTAGGGTTAGGGTTAGGGTTAGGTTAGGGTTAGGGTTAGGGTTAGGGTTAGGGTTAGGGTTAGGGTTAGGGTTAGGGTAGGGTTAGGGTTAGGGTTAGGGTTAGGGTTAGGGTTAGGGTTAGGGTTAGGGTTAGGTTAGGGTTAGGGTTAGGGTTAGGGTTAGGGTTAGGGTTAGGGTTAGGGTTAGGGTTAGGGTTAGGGTTAGGGTTAGGGTTAGGGTTAGGGTTAGGGTTAGGGTTAGGGTTAGGGTTAGGGTTAGGTTAGGGTTAGGGTTAGGGTTAGGGTAGGGTTAGGGTTAGGGTTAGGGTTAGGGTTAGGGTTAGGGTTAGGGTTAGGGTTAGGGTTAGGGTTAGGGTTAGGGTTAGGGTTAGGGTTAGGGTTAGGGTTAGGGTTAGGGTTAGGGTTAGGGTTAGGGTTAGGGTTAGGGTTAGGGTTAGGGTTAGGGTTAGGGTTAGGGTTAGGGTTAGGGTTAGGGTTAGGGTAGGGTTAGGGTTAGGGTTAGGGTTAGGGTTAGGGTTAGGGTTAGGGTTAGGGTTAGGGTTAGGGTTAGGGTTAGGGTTAGGGTTAG
>CM059332.1:411086-501086 GCA_030340685.1 Protosalanx chinensis
AGCACATATAAGCACATGAATGCACATGCAACAGGCTTGCGCATAACACACACACACAAACACACACACACACAAACACACACACACACAAACACACACACACACAAACACACACACACACAAACACACACACACACACACACACACACACAAACACACACGGTCCCTAACATGAGGCTCTTGTCTGTCTGCATGGTCTTTCTTTACAGGGGTGGAAGAGAGAGACAGCTACACTGAAATAGGAATGAGACAGAAAAGGAGAGAGAGACCAGAGAAGATATGGGGAAACAGAGAGACTAGGAGAGAGAGACAAAAGATAGGGAGTGAGAGAGCAGAACGGGCAGAGCGGGAGAGAAAGAGAACAAAACAGAGAGTTTGAAGTTCCATTAGCTCAGGTTAATATTAGGATTAGGGGGAGGGGGGAGGGGGGATCCTCTGCAGAGCCTAACAGAGAGAAGAAAGTCTTCATTGAGTTAGACACAGAGGGGACACATGGCTCAGCTAGGTCTGAACTGTACCACTACACGTGTGTGTGTGTGTGTGTGTGTGTGTAGGCACAGTGGCAGGAATGCCAAGTATGCGCTGGATAACATGTAGGACTTCTTTTCAGCTGGTCTGGGCAGCAAGAACAGGGAACAGGGCACAAAGCTGCCTGGACACACTGCTGTACCAGCTAGCTAACACAGCAAATCACTGGCCTGTTATGACATGGTTGTGTTTGTGGTCCGGTACACCAGTCCAGTTCACCTAGACCTCACTGAAAACTTTCCCTGAATACTTCGTGTTTGAGTTTAGCAAAACATTTGGCATTGACTATCACACCTCAAGGTCTTTTTTACAACAAGAAAATGTTGCTTAACTCTCCTAAGGTGGTCAATATTATGTTTCACTGCCCCCCTCCCCCCAGAGAGCATGTATACATAGCAGGCTATTTCAGTTAGCTGTTAAGCACCTTGCAACACCCAGACAACCTTTGCTCGTCTTTCTGTGTGAGTAAACACACAAGCTAGCAGAGGAGACCTGATCCTCTCCCTTTCTCTGAAACACGGCTGTTTTCCCAGTGTTTCTCTCATCGTCAGCAGGAGGCTTTCAGAGCCTCGCTGTGATTGAAGTCCGAGTCAGTCTCACTGGATGTGATCCACCCTGCCTGCTGCTACATCAGGCCAGGCTGTCCTTCAGACACGCAGCAGAGAGCTGCTTCTGTCTGGGTCGGCCTCTTCCTGTAGGCTACAGCACTCGGATGGACACTGAAGATCTTTCTGTCAGCACGTTTATTAGATGACAGCCCAGACAGAGACCCTGCCCTGGGGGTCAGCCCAGCTGCCTTCTGCTCTACAACACCTTCCTGAAGTAATGGGAGGGGGGTTCTATTTATACACCTCACACACACAGTTCCTAAGTGATGTCAGAGGGGCTCTCTGTGTGTCGGGCAGAGTTGGACCCCCTGCTGCTCTGGGACAGGAGCTATACTGGGAGGGTGTTCCTATGGGAACGCACTGGCCTTTACTCACATACATTCATGTCACCCCCTGCTGTGTGTTAGAAGTTAACATGTTAGGAGCGTGTGTGAGTGTGTGTGTGTGTGTGTGTGACAAGCCTGGGTCTCTCTCTCTGTCTCCGTCTCTCTCTGTCTCTCTCTGTCTCTCTCTGTCTCTCTCTGTCTCTCTCTGTCCTCTCTCTGTCTCTCTCTGTCTCTCTGTCTCTCTCTGTCTCTCTGTCTCTCTCTCTCTCTCTGTCTCTCTCTGTCTCTCTCTCTCTCTCTCTCTCTGTCTCTCTCTCTCTGTCTGTCTCTCTCTCTCTGTCTGTCAGACACACAGACCTCATGAAGAACATTCACATCCTCCAGCAGGAGAGCATATCTACTGAACTCCACCTGCATAATCAAACCAGCCTGTCTGTGTTCAGCCACTCCCAGGGCAGTAAAGCTCCTGTACATATGAGCAGCAGCCTCAGCTAGCACTCCAGACAGGGAGGAGGAGAAGAGGTTTATGTTGGCAAAATCCTTTAAGAGTATAGGAGAGAGAGAGAGAGAGAGGGGGGGGGGGGGGGGGTCTGTCTGCTCAGGACTTTGGGGGGGGGCAGGTTAAGAATGGAACTGCAACAATGCATCTCTCTCCTTCGTTACCATTAACCTTAATCAATTAAGGGAGGACAGCTGGTGGAGGGAGCTGAGAGAGAGAGAAACACAGGAAGCTAACGAGCCTCACTCACCTCCTGAAGAGAGCCACAGCATGAAGACCACAGGAATACATGGCCCTGGGATACACACACATACACACACACACACACACACACACACACACAGTGTAGACCTGTCTGGGCTGTAGCTGGACATTACATCTGTTGACTGTGACTCAGACGTACGGTACAAATTAAGAACAGATTCTATGATGCTCAAAATCTGACAATTTAAATCACCAAACAGGCAGTTCAGAATGTTCTGCATGCTGTAGATTTGGATCTGTTTACCCTCCACATGGCACAACACAGCTCTCACACACACACACACCCCAACACACACACACACACCCCAACACACACACTCACACTCCAACACACGCACACCCCAACACACACACACACACACAAACACACACTCACCCACACAACACATATCCACATAGCAGGACGACTGGAGGTGCTGCAGACTGATCCTCAGCAGATATGACCTACTTCCCATTCATACACACACACACACACACTCACACACTCACTCCCAGTCTCTTTGTCCTGCGCCACAGAAGAGACAGTGGTCGCCACAGAACAAATAAAAACCACAAGCTGCTGCAGAGGGCCTTCGACCCCCTGGTGTGGTGAGGGTCCCTGGGGGTCCCTGGGGTCCCTGGGGGGGGGGTCCCTGAACTCTGCAGCCTCAAACAGGCAAGGCTCCTAATAGATCTGCTCTCATCACCTCATCACAAAGGACCAGCCAGAGATATAAGGGGTGGGGGGAGGGGGGGGTACAGGATGCAATCAGTTCTGCAGTTAGAATGGATCTCTTCAAGCTTTCCAATAAAAGAACCCTACGTTAACAGTCGCAGCTCCAAACACTTTAGAACTATAATAACCCCCAAATGAAACACAAACACACACACTCGCCCAAGCATCACATGCTCCCACTTCCAAACACACACCTGCACAAACACACAAGTGCTGTGAACAAGTGGGCTTTGGGCGGAAAAACACCTGCCAAACTGGTGCAGCTCTCCTCTAGTGAGGTAAATGAGGCGGGAAAGTTGGCGAGGCAATGGTGCAGAAGAGACTCTCTCTCTCCACTGGGGCTGAAGAGTGAGAGAGAGGGAGGGAGGGAGGGAGGGAGGGAGGGAGGGGAGGAGGGAGGAGGGAGGGAGGGAGGAGGAGGAGGGAGGGAGGGAGGGAGGGAGGAGGGAGGGAGGGAGGGAGGGAGGGAGGGAGGGAGGGAGGAGGGAGGAGGGAGGGAGGGAGGGAGGGAGGGAGGGAGGGAGGAGGGAGGAGGAGGGAGGAGGGAGGGAGGCTGCTGTTCATTATCTGACAAAAGCTGGCGGAGGAGAAGACAGCTATCTGCTAAGATGTCTCTGAGGGGAGACGAGAGGAGGGAGGAAAATGAGAAAAAGAGAGAAAGAGAGAGAGAGAGAGGGAGAGAAGGAGAGAGAGAGAGAGAGGAGAGAGAGAGGGAGAGAGAGAGGGGGAGAGAGAGAGGAGAGGAGAGAGGGAGAGAGAGAGGAAAGATTGACACAATTTAGAGCAGAAGAGAGTCAGCGAGAAGAGGTCAGGCAGACAGAGGCAGAGGAGGATACCTGCATGTGTTCAGTAGAGCTGCTGCTCATCTCGTCTCCAGACTCCGAGTCATTCCGCCTCCTCTCCCCTCCGTCTCCAGGTGAGTCCCTCGAGGGGGGCCTCCTCTCCCCTCCGTCTCCAGGTGAGTCCCTCGAGGGGGGCCTCCTCTCCCCTCCGTCTCCAGGTGAGTCCTCGAGGGGGGCCTCCTCTCCCTCCGTCCTCCAGGTGAGTCCCTCGAGGGGGGCCTCCTCTCCCCTCCGTCTCCAGGTGAGTCCCTCGAGGGGGGCCTCCCTCTCCCCTCCGTCTCCAGGTGAGTCCCTCGAGGGGGGCCTCCTCTCCCCTCCACTCCAGTCCGGGCTCTTTCTGGGCGCTCGGGGGGGTGGAGAATCCGCCCGATGCGCGGCAGCGTGGAGTTTCCATGGAGATGGTTATTGTTGTTGTGGAGGAGGACCAGCTCAGCCACGCCCTTGCAGAGCCGAGGGCTGCCCAGGTTCTGGTTACTGTCTCTGGCAGAGGGGGCGGGGTCGTGTGGCCGGAGGAGGGGGAGGGCGTGGAGGACGGCGAGGGACGCCCAAAACTGGACATCTCCAGGGGCCTGTTGAGGTTCTCATCCGAGACCCTGCGTATATCCAGAACGGTGGGCTTCACCCGCACAGGGCCCCCTGGAGGAGGGGCTTCTGAGGGGGCAGGAGGGGCACGGCGCACCTCCCTGACATACTGGGGCGGGGACGTAGAAAGCCTTGGTCCCCTCCTCCTCCTCACCTGCCACCAGTCGTCATTGGTCTTCCTGACCAGCAGGTAGCACTCTCCCTGTCTGATGGTCACCATCTTGTCCTTGGTTTTGTATTCATAGTCGTACTCCACCTCAACGTACAGCTGGCCGGGAGCCACGCCCACCTCCGCTCGCCCCTCCCTCTCTGCCATGGCGGGGCTGACTTCACACCCTCTGCTCAGCGATGGAGGGCTGGGAGGAGCTCATGTCTCTCTGGGGTGGGGCAGGGGGGGGTGTGTGTGGGAGGGGGGGCGTTCACCCTATAGGAAGAGAGTAATGTTGGGTTAGGGACCACAATGAGATATGAAAGACAGTTATAGACATTAAAACAATTGTTCACTCACTCAAAATAACCTCAACTTTTTACACACACACACACACACACCCTCCTCCTTCCATAAGACATTCTCTGTACATGAGTTACTGCACTTGCTTGTATGACCGCAGATCAAACCGTAGTTATTCAGCCCCCAAACCAACTGCATCAACAGACAGATCGCCGCGGTAACTGATCTGAGCAGACAGGAAAATCCAGCAGAGTAACCTGACCGACCGACCTATCAGGTGACACGACACACACACACACACACACACCAGGTCTATTTATACCCAGCCTGCACCTCCTCATCTCTACACACAGTACGAGCTGCATCTTAAGCAGGTCCTCAACATGACTGATGTTCCTAACCTTCCACAGGAGGATGTTCTCCACATCACCAACACCACATGGTAAACAGCTGGCTCTCTCTCTCTTTGTCACTGACCTTTCTGGCTCAGTGAATCGCCTCAACATTTCCCCTCCACCCTCCCTGGCTGTGTTCAGGGTCAGCCACATGTACAGCTGGAGCCCCAGGGGCGCCACACAGGGATCAGATTATCTCTCTTCTTCTTCTCCAAATAGCCCCGCGTCCCGGTCTGGATCTGGGGACTGACGGGGGGGGGGGAGCAGGTGTTTTGTCCCAGTCTAGGAGGCAGAGTGTGTCTTTAAGAGAGACCCTCTTCTTCCTCAGAATCACACACACACACACACACACACACAGACAGACAGACAGACATCCATAGACACTCAGAAACTCACACTGAGAAAACAGCATGAGGTCCAAAATAGATGCATTAGTGTGTGTGTGTGTGTGTGTGACTTGACCATACAAAGGCCTGAACTCTGTCTGTGGCTGACAGTAGTGAAGAGGTGTGAGTGTTTCCATGGTGTGTCTGAGTGTGAATGAGCTAGTCTATATTTGAGTTTGTGTGTGTGTGTGTGTGTCTGTGTGTGTGGGGGGGGGGGTATCGTATGTGAGTCAGGGTCTACATGCATGCACAGATGACACGTGCACACACACACACACACACCATGTCCACTCCTCTGCAGCATACTGAGGTATTCTGATCCTAGATAACCCTGACACCAGTCTGCACACTGCCTCTCTAGAGCAGCAACACTCAACAGCAGAACTGTGGCCAGAGGGACAGAGCAGCAGAGTGTCAGCTCCAGCCGCACAGCGGGAGGAGGCTGGCTGCAGAGAGCTGCATGCTGCAGATAGGAGCTATCAGCTGGGTCTAAAGTGATCCTTCACACCAACACTGTGACCAGGACACACTTCCTCTGCTTCAGAGAGGAGAGGAACATTCTGCTGCCCTGGGAGGGGACACTTCTCACCCCATACAGTCTGGAACTGTTAGGATGACACTGACCTGGAAAACTACGACCTGGACATTATTTCAAGGCAAAGTAAAATAAATATATATGAAAAAGGAAGGAATATGGAGGAATATGGAGGAATATGGAGGAATATGCTGCATTGCAAGAGCTTTAAATCTAAACTGCACTGAAACACCATCCTGATCATGACAGTTCCATCAGTTTTGGTACGACCAATCAGGAGAAGGAGCAAACTTATTCAGACCAATCAGAAGAGCACACTTATTCAGACTAACTCCTGATCAAGCTCACACTGAGCAACAAAATAACCTTTAAATTAAACCTGCTGCAAAGAAACAATATTGCTAAAAGCTTCTGAGCCCCAAAAGACAGGTCTTTGTAGTCTCTCTCTCTCGCTCACTCTCTCTCTCTCTCTCTCACACTCTCTCTCTCTACCCCCCCCCTCTCTCTCTCTCTCTCTCTCACACTCTCTTTCTCTCTCTCTCACACTCTCTCTCTCACACTCTCTCTCTCACACTCTCTTTCTCTCTCTCTCACACTCTCTCTCTCACTCTCTCACACACTCTCTCTCTCTACCCCCTCTCTCTCTCTCTCTCTCTCTCACACTCACTCTCTCTCACTCTCTCTCACTCACTCTATCTCTCTCACTCACTCTCTCTCTACCCCCTCCCTCTCCTCCTCCCTCCCTCCCTCTTCCATTGTTGGTTTATTTGTCCGATCAGTGAAGTCAGACTCATATGCAGTTGGTTGAGGGTTTCAAACAGGCTGCTGTTTTCTAGTCAAAATGTTGCTTGATAATGTGGTATTTGATGTAATGTGGTATTGATGTAATGGGTATTTGATGTAATGTGTATTTGATGTAATGGGGTATTTGATGTAATGGGGATTTGATGCAATGGGTATTTGATGCAATGGGGTATTTGATGCAATGGGGTATTTGATGTAATGGGCATTTGATGTAATGGGGTATTTGATGCAATGGGTATTTGATGCAATGGGGTATTTGATGCAATGGGGTATTTCAAAGCCCTCCTTGTTAAACAGATTGTTGTTTGTTTATTTCCCTGTGAACACTGAGTTCACCCAAACCTTGAATGTATAATAACATCAGCATCTTTAATCAGGACCAAAACAGCATGTAGCTCTTTCTACCCTGAGCTGTGTTTTCCCATTTAGACTGGAATCATCAGCATCATGTGTTGACTAGGCTTCAAAAGTAAACCTCCATCTTTGATATTGAATATTAGCTGGTCATGAATGCTGTAGTAGCCTGAGAAGCTCTCCACCGTCAAAAGAACACAGTCATCCTCCTGCAGCCTGACCTGCTGTGGCTGAGGTTATCATCATTAACCCTGCTTTAGTCCCCAAACATCTGCTCTGCCAAAGAGCAACAAGCAGAACCCAGTGAGAGGGTGCATGGAAGTCTGAGAGATCCACCAGTGTGACTCAAACTGGATGGAAACACACAACTGAAATGTGTATCTTTAAAAAAAAATATATATATATCCCACAGCCCAGAAAAGGATTTGAAAGTCTGAATCTGGTCATGAAAATCTGTTTTCAATGACTGCATTTTCTTCTGCGCTTTTTCTACGCATGCCTTTGGTCCATTTAGTTAATCCAAAACATGTCACAATAGATGGACCAGCAGCTGCTGCTCAGATGGGATCTGTCTGCTTCGGGTTAGTCTATTAATTAGGTTTTCACGGAGAAGTATTTTCCCTGCATGAACTTTAGAAAGATTGAACTGAACGGCCACATTGACAGAGTTAGTGAGCAGCAGCAGAATGCCTGATGCTGGGTGACCCTCAGGGGGACCCACGGTGGGGGCAGGGTCCTCAGACAACACTTTCAATAGACTGCTGAAATACAACAAAAGACTTTAATCCATATTCATTCACAACAAAAGAGTAATTCAAAATGACCAAGCATTCCCAAGCTCCAAGAAGCAGCCGTGAGTCTGAAACATCACTGATAGAGAATCGATAGAAACCTAAACTCGAAGCTCAGCACATATTTACTGTTTAAATAATCTGAGTTCAAAATCAGAACTTTCCTATCGACAGTCAGGCTTACTGAGCCAAGCATCCTGTTATCCAGCAGGTTGGCTGTTTAATAACAGCGCGACATTGTGATAGTTATTGACCAAAAACAACCTCAGAGACCCTGACCACTAACCCCTAACCCCTAACCACTAACCACAAACCACAAAGCACTAACACTAGTCACTAACCACAAACCACAAACCACAAAGCACTAACCACTAGTCACTAACCACAAACCACAAAGCACTAACCACTAACCCCTAACCACTAGTCACTAACCACAACCGGTTGCAGCAAAGACTGGACTGAAACACAGGCTGGACTGAAACACAGGCTGGACTGAAACACAGGCTGGACTGAAACACAGGCTGGACTGAAACACAGGCTGGACTGAAACACAGGCTGGACTGAAACACAGGCTGGACTGAAACACAGGCTGGACTGAAACACGGGCTGGACTGAAACACGGGCATGTAACCCTTGGATGGTCGTCTGAGCAAACTCACATTGTTCACAGTGAACACGTTACTGAAGCGACATCTTAGACAAAGTAGCGACTCCGCAGGAACAAGAAAACATTCCGCAACAAACAAACAACACAAACAGACACACACACACACACACACACACACATAGACAACACACACACACAGACCTGCAGCTGGAGCCTCTGATCACGGTGAACTTTCCTTCTGCTGTTTCAGATTCACTCTCTCCGGAGCAGCAGACCGTTCAGACTGCGGCAGGACTGAGCCTGAACCCGCGCCTCTTACTGCCTCCCCTCGGCTGAGCTAGGAGAGAGCCCGCCCTCCCCCTCTCTACCGCCCTCCCCTCTCTACCGCCCTCCCCCCCCCCTCCTCCTCCCCCCCCCCCCCCCCTCCCTCTCCCCCCCCCCCTCCCTCTCCCCCCTCCCTGTCTCTTCCCTGCACCCCCCGGGCAGCCCTCCTGTTAGTTACACCGGGGTCACCCTCCCTCCTGGATCTCTATAGGAACATACTGGATACCTCTTAGTGAAATAGGCTCTATAATAACATCTATCAGATAACAAGCATTTTAATACGAATATTGTCTCAATGAACACAACCATTTACACAGGTCTGTACAAGGAGAAACACTGTATTATAATCTTGCTTTTTCATGGTTGCTGTTTCATCTTTGCATGTTAAGACAAAGTGATTAATGTGGATCAATCTAAATGATAACTCCACTGTGGAAAGAACGCTTTCAAAAAGCGACACCTGCTGGTGGATTAGGAAGCGCAGGAATCTGTGGAAGGCGACCAGAATTACAGTCAGGGCCACAAATATTTGGACATTGACACAATTTTCATCATTTTGGCTCTGTATACCACTACAATGGATTTGAAATAAAACAATCAAGATGTGCAGACTTTCAGCTTTAATTTCAGGGTATTTACATCCAAATCAGTGAACGGTGTAGGAATTACAACACATTTGATATGTGCCGCCCCACCTATTTAAAGGACCAAAAGTAATTGGACAATTGGTTGCTCAGCTCTTCCATGGCCAGGTGTAATTTGTGTCAATGTCCAAATATTTATGGACCTGACTGTAAATGAAGCCTTTTCAGAAATAAGTAGGTTACTGTCCTTGATGTTGATGACAGAGGCCTGGTAAACTCCTGTGCTCTGATCCAGGCACCTCACTTCCTGTGTAGAAAGGAAACACCTGCACAAATCAGATGTCATTCAGCCTTTATTGGGTTCATCTCCAGGGTGAAAACAGGAAGCAACACTACAGAAATCTGGAGGATTTACACTGCAAAGAATCAGCTTTCCAAAGGGAACACACTCACACACACACACACACTCACACACCACACACACACACACACCACACCCCTCCCCCATGCACACACACACACACTTGTAGAGTGCTGTCCCAGCAGAGTGAACAGTAGTAACTCTGCTACAATCATTTCATGAAAATCCACCTAAAGCCAAACCTGGTGGATCTGGTGGAGAGACATTAGTTTGAGGACGGGGGTCACTTTCACATCTAAAAGTACATTTCAAAGTGCTTCAGGGTCAATTTGAACTTCATTGAAAAAATACATTAAAAAGAATCATAAAATAAACCTAAAACTGAGTTTCTCCTGATTTTGTGTATTTGTCCAGTATTAAAGGTTTTCACAACATTATTTCATCACAGTGGGTCTGTGATCGTCCTCACCAGTCAGATACAGGAGCTGAGAACTAAGACAGATGCTTCTCTGGTTAACTTATAATTCACTCACTCATAACAGTGAACAACATAAATGGGGGGTGGGGGGTGAAATCAAAGCCTTTGTTGTAGTTGTATAAAATAAATAACAGTAAGAATCCCATCCGTCAGCCTGCCAGTCATAAATAAACAGGATGGACCAATCACAACACAGATATGTTAAAGCAAACAGGAGACCAATCAGAGAGCAGGACAGACTTGCTGAGATCGCTCCTTCCTCTACCAGACTCTTCTATCCATCTAAACCGTCACATACTCAGCGGTTTGGAAGAACAGAGGAATTGGTGACTCCTCAATGACCGAACACACAGATTAATTAATCCAGGATTTAGCTAATAGCAAGAAAGCAAAAACTAAAAACGACATGAACAGCATGATAACCCCCCTGAACATCACACAGATTATGTAATAATCTAAAGATAAAGAGAGGAGAGTTGGAGAAGGTTTAAGGAGATGGTCCCTATGTTCTATAGGACACTAACCACAGCTAACTTCTGCTACAGGCCTTCACAGACCAAAGAGGGGGGGGGGGGATGTGAACACACTGGACCCCCCCCGAGGACTGTCAACCCTTATTGATCATGATGAGGTCTGATATCCTCCATGGATCCACATATAGGAATCATTAGTTGTCTGTGGTGATTTACTGCAATTTCCCCACTGAGAGACAAATAAAGATAAACTAATCTAATGGGACAGTGAGACAGGGAGTTTCCTGTCTGTGGTGATAGACAGTGAGACAGGGAGTGTTCCTGTCTGTGGTGATAGACAGTGAGACAGGGAGTTTCCTGTCTGTGGTGATAGACAGTGAGACAGGGAGTGTTCCTGTCTGTGGTGATAGACAGTGAGACAGGGAGTGTTCCTGTCTGTGGTGATAGACAGTGAGACAGGGAGTGTTCCTGTCTGTGGTGATAGACAGTGAGACAGGGAGTGTTCTGTCTGTGGTGATAGACAGTGAGACAGGAGTGTCTGTAGCTCTTGTCTGCTGTGTTGAGGTGAGTGTCTGGTCACCATCCTGCCCCCCCCCGCCTCAGTCACAGTCCGGTCTGTCTTCTACTGTAGTGCATTCAACTAGCCAATAATAAACTATGTGCTTGACAGGATTTGAAACCCTGAAATATGATGTATAAAGAGGTATTAAAAACAATAAACCCACAGTTCAGTGCTCACTCTGATAAACAGAACAGTGGTTTCTTTCTTTTTTCGAAGCCTTGAACTTTTAAAACAAGTTGGTTGACTCAGCCAGGAGGGCAACTTTCAGTACTTTCATTATTATTCTCATCACCTGCAGACTATCTGTCCTCTTCTTGCCTCCTCCTTCTCAGAGGGTTTTCCTTCTGGTCTTGTCTCTCAGGATAAACAACTACAAGGTTACAATCAACTTGGCACAGAACAGACTAGATCAGAGGACGTGAACGACTATCTGGTTCAATCCAGATGGAGGCACAGATGCTAGAAAACTTCTTCCTTCTTTGTGGGGATGCCTGTCGACAGGTTTGCTTCTGATTATTTCCTGATCGTTTTTGTGCTGGGCGACAGAGAGAGCTCAGGGTAGAGGGGGTGGATCCAGAGCTGGGGGGTGTGGCCACACCTGCTGGGGTGTGGCTGTAGTGTTGATCTTGTGTGTTGGAAGACAGTGGTCACTGACACTGGTATGGAATGCAAGCGTCTCTGGGTGATCTGCAGACCTGCAGACCTGTCTCTGGTACAGAGGCCTCTCCTCAGCAGCTGAGTAGAGAGACAGGGAGAGAGACAGAGAGAGAGAGAGAGAGAGAGAGGAGAGAGAGAGAGAGAGAGAGAGAGAGAGGGAGAGAGAGAGAGAGAGAGAGAGAGAGAGAGAGAGGGGAGGGAGAGAGAGAGAGGGAGGGAGTAGGGTTAGAGGTGTGGCTGTGTAGCCGTGGTAACAGGAGGCCCCACCTCCTCCCACACTCACTTCTCCTGCTTGTTGGCTCCGCCCCCTCTGATGCCCCACCGCTGGGCTGTTCTGGAAGAGTCCGCCCGGTTGACGTTGGGGTGGGTGGGGGAGGCCAGGGGGGGCTGTCCTGGCCGGATGGGTTGGCTGAGAGGAGGAAATGAAACACAGCAGAGGTTAGACTGGTCTGGAGGACCACACCCTGACACGTGTGTGTGTCTGTCCAGCCTCACCGATCTGAGCAGAGTGCCCCCTCCTGGCCATGTTCTTGGCCCTCACAGCCTCCTTGATCCGGTCCACCTCCTGCTGGTAGCGTTTGCGGTCAGCGGGCAGCGTTCTCCTTGGCCTCCTTCAGGGCCGTCTCCAGGGCCTTGACCGCTCCGCCGTGGCCCGGAGACGCTTCTCCAGCTTGGAAGCTCACAGCGCAGGTCAGCGTTGTCACGGACCAGCTGGGAGGAAGAGCGAACACTGTTACTGTGGATCACTTCAGGAGGGCAGGGTGCAGCTCAGAGAGAACCTGGCTGGACAGGATGCCTGTGTGGGTGTGTGTAGAGGTGTGTGTGTGTAGGTGTGTGTAGGTGTGTGTGTATGTGTGTGTGTAGGTGTGTGTGTAGGTGTGTGTGTATGTGTGTGTGTAGGTGTGTGTGTAGGTGTGTGTGTATGTGTGTGTGTAGGTGTGTGTAGGTGTGTGTAGGTGTGTGTAGGTGTGTGTGTAGGTGTGTGCAGGGGTGTGTGTGTGTGTGTTTACCTGCTTGTGGACCTTGGTGAGTTGTTCCAGGTTATTCTCCAGGAAAGAGATCTTCTGTTTCTGGGCAGCGCTGCCCCCTGTGTCATCTGAGTCCATCTCTGCACTCTGAACACACAAGACCCACCACACACACATTTACATGGAGTCATTCATCAGAAGATCTTATCCAGAGTGACTTTCAGCAAGTACAGAGACATTCCCTCCTGAGGCAAGTAGGGTGAAGTGCCTTGCCCAAGGACACAAGGTGATTTGGCAGGGCTGGGAATCGAACCGGCAACTTTCTGATTACTAGACTGATAGTCGTTACTAGACTGATTCCTTAAACTGGTCATTTTCCACTTTGGTGACGACTCAGTCAAGAACAAGAACATTGTGGAGGTATATGAAGCTCCTGATACTGTAAACCCCAGCAGCTGATCCCCCATCCTCCAAGCAGAGGGGAGAGACTCTGAGAGGGGTGTGTGTGTGTGTGTGTGTGTGTGTGTGAGCAGACAGCAGATCTTCCTGCCTCTGAAGCAGACCTGACCTAGTTCCAGTGTCAGTCACACAGCGTCCTCAGACCCAGACATGAACATCCAACAGCACAGACTAACTCAGGTGTCCTTACACTCTGACTGGTCCAGTCTAATCACCTTGAGGGAGTGTGTGAGGGTGTGTGTTGTGTGTGTGTGTGTGTGTGTGTACCTTCTTGACCCTGGTGGCCAGATCTTGGACAAACAGCTTGCGGAGGTTGTGGAGAGTCTGGAGCTCCTTGGCCTGTAAGGATGGACACAGATTAGAAACACACACACACACACACGTATGGACACACACACACACACACTAACTCACCACTGTCTCCTCCAGCCCCTTCAGGTCCTGTCTGGCCTGTTCCCTCCTATCCTGCATCACCCTGGAAACACACACACACACGTGAACACACTCACAAACCAACACTACTCAGTAGGGACTACTGTACTGACCTGTGTGTGTGTGTGTGTGTGTGTGTGTACGTACGTCATCTCGTGCAGCTTGCGGCTCTTCTCCTGGTCGATGGTCTTCAGCTTGTCGTGCTCCCCCCTCAGTCTCTCCTGCTCCAGCATGATCTTCTGGTTCAGACTGCACACACAGCAGCACCGTGTGTGTGTGTTAGAGGGAGTAAAAGGTTGTGTGAGTGTCTAAACGTGTGTGTGTGTGTGTTCTTACTCCTGCAGGTCAGTGATCAGCTTCTCTTTACTGTCCAGTCATCTCTCAGGTTACTGATCTGCTTCTGATGGTTCTCCCTGTGGGACTGGATCTGTTTCTCCACCGCATCCTGACACACACACACACACACACACACACATTTACCACCACAGGAATCAGGTTTCAATCAGTCACAGATCATAGATCTATTCCAGATCCTTCTTTGCTCCAGTCATTTAGGAGGTGTGTTCATACTTTGACCTGATTGGTTGACTGGACCTCATTCTCCTTCTCCATGGCGTGGACTTTCTCTGTGAAGGAGGGATTGGTCAGTCACTATATGACCACCAGGAGGCAGCAGATACATCATACATCATTCTGCAGTGTGACATGAGGGCAGCAGTGTGACATGAGGGCAGCGATGCTGGTCCTGTAGGGCAGCAGTGTGACATGAGGGCAGCTGTGTGACATGAGGGCAGCGATGCTGGTCCCTGTAGGGCAGCTGTGTGACATGAGGGCAGCGATGCTGGTCCCTGTAGGGCAGCAGTGTGACATGAGGGCAGCGATGCTGGTCCCTGTAGGGCAGCTGTGTTTACCCTGGGCACTGATCTTCACCAGCTCCTCGTTCAGTGAGTCCACATTCTCCTCCAGCTGTCTCTTCTTCTGCTCCAGGTTCTGCAGGTACTCTGTCAGGGACTTGATCTTAGCCTCGTGCTGCGGGGGGGGAGATACAGGAACAAGACATCACATCCTGGGTCTGAATTCAGTGGTGTCTATGTATGTTTCATAATCTATAAACCCGCTATGTTTGAGGTCTATCACTCTGTGACCGATGCTCTTTTGTAAAGCTCTCTCTTGTAAGTCTGCTAAATGAATAAATGTAAAAAAATGTAAATGAACTAACTGTTCCCTGCGCTGTGTTTGTGGGCGGCGCCCTGTGCTTCCGGCCAACCAGCAGCAAGCGTCCGTTACCTGGGAGATGAGCAGCTGGCAGGCGGCCAGTTCCCTCTCGTTGTCCTCCATCTTCAGGTGCTGTCAGCCTGAGCACTTTCCAGCTGCCTGCTGCGCTTCACCAGGGTCTTTACCTCCGACTTCATCTTACTGATGTACAGACGAGCCACAGTGAACTCCTCATCTATCATCCCACTGCTCTCATGTTGCTGAGCAGGTGTGGGGAAAAGGGAGAGAAAGAGAGAAGAAATGCAGATAAAACACATCAGATGTACTGTGACAGACGTGTGTCAGTAAGATATCTGAATGATCATCAGATGTCAGTGTGTGTACGGTACCTACCTTGATGTCGTTGCTGCCCACAGCGATGCCGATCTCTGCCAGGTCCTTGAGCAGAGAGGACATCATCTCCGTCACCCTCTTTCTCTGGTGATTGGACATCTCCTTCAGCTTCTGCAGCTCCGAGTCGATGGAGGTCAGGATGCTCTGGAGGAGGGAAGCAGAAGTTCTAGAGGCTGCGTCTAGTTCTTGTTTTGGTTTTTGTGTGGAGTGTGAATGTTGAGGTTGAACACTTCTGAATCTCTCACCGACTTCTGGTTGAGTTCCTCGCTGAGAGCCTCAAACTCCTTGGTCTTGTCCTCCACCTCCTGGCTCTTCTGGTCGTAGTTCACAGCCAGCTCTTCCAGAGCCTGCAGCACCTCCTTCACCTCCTCCTTGGACGCCTCGTTCTCAGCCTGCAGACGGTTCAGCTCCCCCTGCAGGTTGTCATGGTCGCGCCGTGACGAGGCCAGCAGCTACGGCGTGGAGAGAGGGAATGTTGTTCATGATGGGGTGACAGACCAACTCTGACCCTCTAATGAGTGCTGCTGTGCCCCTGAAGAGAGACTAATGAGCTGGCTAATAGCAGCCTGCTGGAGGAAGGAGGCTAGGCTAGGCTAGCTGGGGAGGGGAGGGGGGGGGGGAGGGGGGGGCTCACCTCCTCCTGGTCCAGCATCTGCTGTTTGAGCTTCTCAGCCAGCTGGCTCTGCTGGTTGATCTCATCATCCTGAACACAAGGAGGGTGGGGAGGGTCAGAGAAAGGGGGAGAGACAGAGGGAGAGGGGGAGAGAGGGAGAGAGAGAGAGAGAGAGAGAGAGGGGGAGAGAGAGAGAGAGGGGGAGAGAGGGAGAGAGAGAGAGGGGAGAGAGGGAGAGAGAGGGAGAGAGGAGGAGAGGGGGAGAGAGGGAGGGAGAGAGAGGGAGAGAGGAGGAGAGGGGGAGAGAGGGAGAGAGAGGGAGAGAGAGGGAGAGAGGAGGAGAGGGGGAGAGAGGGAGAGAGAGGGAGAGAGGGGGACACTGGATGACAAATCTTGGCATAATTAACAGCTGCTCGGAATATATTCTCGTCCTTCAGGTGAGAGAATTTAAACCCTGACAAGCTACTCCAGACTGCCCCCCCCCCACTCCTTCTCTCCCCCTACTCTCCCCCTCCTCCTCCTCCCTCCTCCTCCCACCTTGTCGTCCAGCTGCTTGTACAGCTTAGCCAGCTCCTCCTCACACTTCTCCTTCTCGGCGTCGGTGAGTCTGACCCCTGGGATCCCGGCAGGAGAGGGCACCATCTTGTCATTGTTCACCATGCTGTCCAGAGCCTGAACCTCAGCATTGAGCTTCTCCTTGTCAAACTGCTCTTCCGCCGGCACGCTCTCACCTGCAGGGGGGCGACACACACACACAGTCACCAGCCTGGCAGACTCTGGGAGGGTCTAAGAACAACCAGCCGTCAGCCAACAAAAGACTCTTTCTTTGGTATCCAGGCAACTGATTTCCGGTTTGAGCTCAAGATAAGACCAGCATGACTCTGCAGATAAAGTCCCTCTAGTTCAGCTGAGCATAAGAGGCTACAAGGGGAGAGTTTTTTTTCGATGTGCTGGGCCTCCCCATCCCCCTCCAGACAGGGGTGGAGCTCACCGTTCCTCCAGCGGTTCAGCTCGTTCTCCAGCCAGGTGACGGTGTTCCTCAGGTCTTGTTCTTCTCCTTCTCCCTCTCGTACTTCTTCTTCCACTGTTCTGCCGTCAGCTCCACGTTCACACACACCGTGTTCTTGATGGTCTTCGCTCTGAGGGGGGGGACACACACACACACGGCAGGTGAAGCTGTGTGTGGCAGGATGTGTGAAGCTGTGTGTGGCAGGATGTGTGTGGCAGGATGTGTGAAGCTGTGTGTGGCAGGATGTGTGTGGCAGGATGTGTGAAGCTGTGTGTGGCAGGATGTGTGTGGCAGGATGTGTGTGGCAGGATGTGTGTGGCAGGATGTGTGAAGCTGTGTGTGGCAGGATGTGTGTGGCAGGATGTGTGTGGCAGGCTGTGTGAGGCTGTGTGTGGGCAGGATGTGTGTGGCAGGATGTGTGTGGCAGGCTGTGTGAGGCTGTGTGTGGCAGGATGTGTGTGGCAGGCTGTGTGAGGCTGTGTGAGGCTGTGTCATGTGCTCCAGGTCGTGGGGTCACCTCTGTCCGAACATGAGGGTGGACTTGGTCTCTGCCTCGTTGTAGGAGGAGGGGGAACAGCAGATGACGATGGTGGTCCTGCAGTTCCCCCCAGAGAGTCCTGCAGGATACGGGTCATCTTACTGTCTCTGTAGGGGATGTAGGCTGGGGGAGACAGGAGAGGGGGGAGAGGAGGGAGACAGGAGAGGGGGGAGACAGGAGAGGGGGGAGAGGGGGGAGACAGGAGAGGGGGGAGACAGGAGAGGGGGGGAGAGGAGGGAGACAGGAGAGGGGGGAGACAGGAGAGGGGGGAGAGGGGGAGACAGGAGAGGGGGGAGACAGGAGAGGGGGGAGAGGAGGGAGACAGGAGAGGGGGGGAGACAGGAGAGGGGGGAGAGGGGGGAGACAGGAGAGGGGGGAGACAGGAGAGGGGGGAGAGGAGGGAGACAGGAGAGGAGGGAGACAGGAGAGGGGAGAGAGGGGGGGAGACAGGAGAGGGGGGAGACAGGAGAGGGGGGAGACAGGAGAGGGGGGAGACAGGAGAGGGGGAGACAGGAGAGGGGGGAGAGGAGGGAGACAGGAGAGGAGGGAGACAGGAGAGGGGGGAGACAGGAGAGGGGGGAGAGGAGGGAGACAGGAGAGGGGGGAGACAGGAGAGGGGGGAGAGGAGGGAGACAGGAGAGGGGGGGAGAGGAGGGAGACAGGAGAGGGGGGAGAAGGGGGGAGAGAGGGGGCGGGGGTTAGCAGGTGCTGGTACCTTGGAGCAGTCCTCTCATCTGTGTTTCATGGGCAGAGTGACCCTGCAGCATGTGTGATCTCACCGATCCTTCTGCCAGGGCGGAGATGACGTTCCCCAGAGAGGGACAGAGACTTGTTGATGTTTTTGGCTTCGTCCAGAACTGCCCCTTCTGCCCCTGTTTACTGACCTGCACACAGGCACCAGATACTGCTTAGGAAACGATCACAAACAAGGTCTGACACACACACAGTCACACACACACACACACACAGTCACACACACACACACACACACAGTCACATGCACACAGCAACACACACGGTCACACATTATTTTAGGCTGGCAGCACAAAGCCAAACAAACAGGTCCTTGAGATAACTGCAGAAGTCAGATCATCTGAGAGAATATGGACATGTAGAGCAGCTCCCTGCTGATAGAGGCTCCGGACAAACAGGAAACACCCTCTGATCACTGAGCACATACAGGAGGGAATCATAACAGTCATGCATGATCAGGTGTGACAGTAACCAGATTATGACAAGAAGGTGCCTGAGAATGTTGATGTCTCTGATTGGAGCTTAATGCCACCCTTGGTTTACTGTGGTCTTATTTGATGAAGAGATTATGCAGTGGTGCATGTTTGTGTGTGTGTGTGTGTGTGTATGTGTGTGTGTATGTGTGTGTGTGTGTGTGTGTGTGTGGGGATGCAGCAGGCGTCTTAAACACCTGTGTGTCAGTGCTGTGAGCTGGTGCTACACATGCTAACACAAACACTTGTTGAGGAGCTGATGGAGGGGAGAGGATGTGTGAACATGGGGTGGAGTGGTGATGGTGTGGGGGGGACGGGGGGGACAGGGGGGGACGGGGGACGGGGGGGGACAGGGGACAGGGGGGGACGGACGCAGAGAGGCTCGTACTTTCTCGCTCCCTGCCAGATCCACCAGGTAGAGCTTCCCGCTGAGTTTCTGCTCAGTCTGAGTGTTCTCCTGCTTGACGTTGATCAGGAAGATGCTGTGACTCCGGGAGCTGTGTTCATTCATGTCTGGGAGACACACACACATTCACACAGAGTCAGTTAGCAGAGGCTCTCCTGTAGACGGCCTCTAGCCAGTCACTGTCCTCGTGCAACATGTCGTGTTTACTGAGTGTCTGGATGGAACTCAGTCCAAGCAGGCATGAGCTCTGCCTCCGCAGAGGAGCCTGGCCTGGTCAGGAGATCCAGCAGGGGGCTGGGGGCCGAGGCTGGGGGCTGGGAACCCAGGGTGGGGGCTGGGGGCCGAGGCTGGGGACTTGGAACCGAGGCTGAGGGCTGGGGGCCGAGGCTGGGGGCTGGGGGCCGAGGCTGGGGACTTGGAACCGAGGCTGAGGGCTGGGGGCCGAGGATGGGGACTGGGGGCCGAGGCTGAGGGCTGGGGGCCGAGGCTGGGGACTGGGGGCCGAGGCTGGGGGCTGGGGGCCGAGGCTGGGGGCTGGGGGCCGAGGCTGGGGGCTAGGGGCCGAGGCTGGGGACTTGGAACCGAGGCTGAGGGCTGGGGGCCGAGGCTGGGGACTGGGGGCCGAGGCTGAGGGCTAGGGGCCGAGGCTGGGGACTTGGAACCGAGGCTGAGGGCTGGGGGCCGAGGCTGAGGGCTGGGGGCCGAGGCTGGGGACTGGGGGCCGAGGCTGGGGGCTGGGGGCCGAGGCTGGGGGCTGGGGGCCGAGGCTGGGACGTTTGTGGGACGGGACACTCACTTGTGACAGCCACATGTCTGTTGGACTTGCCCTCATCGATGGTGTCCATGACCTCCTCAGGGCTGCATACGAAGCGCTCAGTACACCCCTGAAGACAAGGAACACACAAGGAAGCACTGTTCAGAACTGGAACAGCTATAGGAGCTTCCACAATGGGAGGATTATGACTGGAGATGGGGGAGGGGGGGGGGGGACGAGTGTTGGTAACATTGCTGATCAATGAGAACACTAAAACCAAGACCTTTACTGATGCCTCTTCATGGACCCATGTTCTTTACATCAGATCTAGACACACTTTCCTGTAAACCAGGCAGGAACCATCTGGGGTTCTAGAAGAGGTTCTCACCTTGACGTAAGGAACCCTGTTCTTGTCCTCATGAACAGACAGGTTGGTCTTTGATACTGTGGAGGAGGGGATGCAGGTGAACACACTGGGTGTCACAGTGATACTGTGTTTAACAGGGTTGGATGATCATGACTGCTCACATCAAAGACCTCAACAGTAAGTAGGACTAGTACAAGAACATAACTAGGGACAAACGCTTAGAGACTGAGCTTCCATACCATCCAGCAGGTCCCTGATCTTGTCCAAGTAAATCTCAAAATAGGACACCTGGAATGGAAAGATTTGGTTATGAAACTACAGAGTATCAGACTTCTGACTTCATCACTCCTTTCATCTTCTGCGAACACTTCCGTCTTCCTGTCAATCTGCAGGTGTTATGCTATCAATGCTAACTTTGCTGTACCTTGATATGGAACTCCAGGTTCTCATCCATGGAGTAGATGTAGTTGAAGATGTCCTGGATGATTCTGGGGATGATGCCCATCCCATCTGTATCATGAAGGATCCCCTGTACAGAACACACACATGTTACATGGATATTTCCTCTGTAGAACTTCAGTAACACTACTGGTTCCTGGAAGAACCAGACACATTAGAAGCAATGGTAGCTAAATGCTAGCTGGTGCAGCGATCTCTGACCTCCATTGTGTGTGTTTTCCCAGAAGATGTCTGCCCATAGGCAAATATGGTGCCGTTGTAGCCATCCAGTACATCT
This sequence comes from Protosalanx chinensis, assembly GCA_030340685.1. Classification (NCBI taxonomy): domain Eukaryota; kingdom Metazoa; phylum Chordata; class Actinopteri; order Osmeriformes; family Salangidae; genus Protosalanx; species Protosalanx chinensis. The sequence continues at coordinate 432,329 of CM059332.1, forward strand.
GTAGAGGAAGAGGATATGGAAATGACTGGAGAGCTGGTGAGAGAGATCTGATCTGGTCTCTTGACACCAGTGTTTTGGTGCTGAAACTCCCATGTGTGGGGAGCCCAGCGTACCTTTGACGATCTTCTGAGCACACGCTACATACACCTGCTCCTGTGTTGTGTTGGACTGCAACACGCGGTCAAACATGTACGGTTTACCCTGCAGACGGAAAAACAACGAGGTCAGAAAAAGGATTTCGAAAAGAAAACCCGATAAGTGGGTTCACCTCAGAAAACCCAGTTTTCCAGACATGGATGAAGCCTTTTCCTCGCCTGAAACACCTTCTCAATGGAGATCTTCATAGAAGGTTCTCGTCTGTTTAAAACAACTCAAAACCAAAATAGAAGTGTACAGATATGACATTGATAGTCTGACCGTTAGCTTTCTAGTTGCTGGCTCTTAAAGAACCATGGACAGACTACTTTTACAAGGCAAATGCTCAGTGAAAATCAGGTGATCCAGTGAGGAGATGGTAATTAATGAAGAGAGATCTACAGTGTAACCTTTTCTAAGAGCTCCAGACACGACCAGACTAATACCCAGAGACAGCTAGACTATAAAGCATGTCTGTTTAATAAAGGTCCTACTGGCTGCAGCAACACATACTGCTGTGAGGCTGTATAAGGGTTAGCAGTCTATATTAGAAGACAAAGCAAGGCCACAAACTGATCTAAAGAGCAGGATTCTTCATGCTAGGTTCATAGATGTGTCCTACAGATGGGGTTTAGGACACGGGAGATACAGGTAGATACAGGGAGATACAGGGAGATACAGGGAGATACAGGGAGATACAGGTAGATACAGGGAGATACAGGTGGATACAGGTAGATACAGGGAGATACAGGTATATACAGGGAGATACAAGTATATACAGGGAGATACAGGTAGATACAGGTAGATACAGGGAGATACAGGTAGATACAGGTAGATACAGGTAGATACAGGTAGATACAGGTGGATACAGGTAGATACAGGTATATACAGGGAGATACAGGGAGATACAGGTAGATACAGGGAGATACAGGTAGATACAGGTATATACAGGGAGATACAGGGAGATACAGGTAGATACAGGGAGATACAGGTATATACAGGGAGATACAGGGAGATACAGGTAGATACAGGTAGATACAGGTGCACATAAGTGCTCTGAGATGCAGCATCAACGGTGCCCGTGACAGATGAGATCATCCTAAAACACACTGTTCCACTGCCTCCATCCAGCCTGCTAGGAGGTGGACTGTTACCCAGACAGTCTCTCAGCCTATCAGCTGATCTGGGAGGCGGCTTCTGGGAAGTCTGTCACCAGCAGTTAACCAATGGGAACACCAGACAGCAAATGGACTGTAGGTTAGACTGGTTAACGTTACTTCAATACATTCAACTACTGACAGTGAACGATCCACATGGGGAAGTCAATGTTTCTATATCAGCTACAGAAAGCCTGACTGTGGCTCACATTGTTCTGGGTAGAAGAACTCATCCAGCAACAGAGTCTATCTATTTAAATCTATTTAAAGACAAATGGGGTCAAACCAATGTTCCCCTCCCAGTCAACTCATATTACAGTATTATCCCATAATACCCCACAGCTCCTCACCTCACAATAGCACCGCACCCTTCAACCATCCAGTTGTTGTTCCTGAGCGAGCCTAACATGATCATCTGTCATAAAACTGGACCAAACCAGTTTCTGTGCGTATGTCTCAATGTAAAGGGTGAAGAACACCCTGTATTCATTCATGTACTGCCCAGTTCTCCGGTCGTGACAGAGTTGTGAAATCCTCTCTAAGGCTTAGTTAGGTACATAGTCTCATACAACGTTCATGTCATTAAAGCCATGTTGATGCACGCCACACCCATCACACCTTCAGAGGTCAGACTGGACTGACTGCCTTGGACATCACCTGTTAATGTCACATTCCCAGGGATGAGCTGTGGTTGACTCAAGGTTTTTCTTAGGAACTGAGGAAGTTTGACCATGAAGTTAGACTATGAAGTTTGACCCAGCTAACAAGTTTATGATTATAACTGAGTCATGTGTTCATGTGGAGGTGTGTGACTTAAGACTTATGAAATGGAGACACAGTTCTGTGTTAAATACATCAATATTTCTTGTTTTCTGTATTCCCAGGATCTTTATAAGTCACACTGAACTTAAGAGAAGTACTTTGTTGTAGAAGTTAAGATAATAAAGTCTTTTTTAAAGCTGTTAATGTCTGTGTCTTCAACATTACAGGACAGCTGAGACTGAGTAGCTGGATCAGATAAAGGAACATTCTGAACTATCCAGGAGACTTTATAGTCTTATTTTAATGTGATCCATTCTCTAGTTAGTTATTAATGTAGTTCAAGTTAGTTATTAATCTAGTTATAGTTAGTAATCTAGCTTTAGTGAGATGATAACAAACTAGCTGCTAAACTAGCTAACACTGTTAGCCTGCTAGCTGCTGTAGCTTCTAGATTATTCTACCAAAGTATGACTTGTTTATTATTCATCTAATTCACAGGCTCAAGTTGTAAAGTTTGATTATTATGATCCTGGAAGGTGATTAAATCAGTGAATGTTTCAGTCCCTACTTTAGTTTGTATATAAACCATGTTAGCATGTTAGCTCTGGGAAGATCACTTTCAGTTTCTGTCACAATAATTCAAGTTTTATCCAAAATATCAAACTATTTCTTGTCACTTGATCCTTCAGGATGAATAACAGACTGTTGATATGAACACAATAAACTGAAGAAAAACATGTATGTATTATTCATGACATAATCTGCTGTACAAGCTACAGTCTAATTTAGCTATAGTTAGAAAACACACACACACACACACTGAACACTGTCCACACACACTCACCCCCAGCTGAACACTGTCCACACACACTCACCCCCAGCTGAACACTGTCCTCACACACTCACCCCCAGCTGAACACTGTCCACACACACTCACCCCCAGCTGAACACTGTCCACACACACTCACCCCCAGCTGAACACTGTCCACACACACTCACCCCCAGCTGAACACTGTCCACACACACTCACCCCCAGCTGAACACTGTCCTCCCCCTGGAACTTGGGGATGTACTTGTCCCCTCTCGACACCTCCGAATTGTTCAATGGCCTGAAACGACACATCACTTTGATGGTGCATTCAGCAGGATCCGCCATGTTCACCTCGGATCAGACTTCAAGAGGAGTGGCTGACAGCCTGGAAACCAGCAGCTGACTGACTGGATCTGTGTGTGTGTGTGTGTGTGTGTGTGAGTGTGAGTGTGTAACACCCCCACCCAGGGTCAGTCAGTGGCACTGCACTCTGCAGGTCTTGAACCTCGGGTCTCCGGCATGGGAGACGGACAGACGCTCTAACAAGGAGGCTAAAAGCTGCAACCCCCAGTGTCAGTCTGGAGAATCCTTTGAGATCAGAGAAATGAGGTTTACTGCACAGCTACTACCAGCTGTTCCATCTGCAACACAGTAGCTGACAGACTGACTGACTGTGTTTGTCTGCAACACAGCAGTACTGTTCTGTTCTGCTCTGTTCTGTTCTGCTCTGCTTCTTCTGCAGCAGGGAAACACCTCAGGGAAGATGAAGTTTGCACAGCAGAATCTGTCTGCCTGTAATTAACTCAGATATCGGTGAATCATCCAGAAGCCCAGCAGGAACTGAGTGTTGAACACAGGAGGAAGTTCTGCTTTCAAAACACTGACAGGATCATTCTGCATGAACCCAGCAGGCAACTATAACAAGCTGTTTGATGCAAATGTCAAATGTATCATTTGTGTCACGGTATAAAATGACAGTAAACAGATCTCTGCTGTGTCCTGCTGCTGAGGTAGAGAACACCCTGGGCAGGCATAGGTGTCTGTTTAGATAACATGACAGTCTTGGAGAAGATCAATGATGACAGCATGCTGTGTTCAGCCAGATGTTCCTGTCTAACCCATGTGAGCTGTGCCAGCCTGCCAGGTGTGTGCTGGGATCCCACTGAGGACTGTGCTAGGCTGGACTGAGCTGGGCTGGACTGGACTGAGCTGGGCTGAGCTGGGCTGAGCTGGGCTGAGATTGGCTGGGCTGAGCTGAGCTGGGCTGAGATTGGCTGGGCTGAGCTGGGCTGAGCTGGGCTGAGCTGGGCTGGGCTGGGCTAGGCTAGGCTGGGCTGGGCTGGGCTGGGCTCCAGGTTAGAACAGGTAGACCTCAGACAGTCACATCTCAGCTGGGTCTGGATGAAAAGAAAACTCATCTGTTGGAGTTAAAGCCAGAGGGCAGTTTTCCCTGTGTTGCCTTTCTTTCTCCCACTTTATTGTTATTGGATACAAACTGTGATCCTCATTCTTATTTCATCAGGATTCACTGACAGAACTGTGGAGCTACAGATCATTCTTGCTACTCCCCTCTGCTTGTCAAACACTGCCCCCTGTGGTATAGACAGCTCCTCACCACAGCAACAACAAGGACTGTCGAGATGAACGGCTTCATGTTTGGTACCTAAACCAAGCTTGGATAATAAGGTTAAGAGCCGATAACTTCAATTGGCTGGCAAAATAAATCTCCCAAACATCAGTTATTTTCTTATAAATGTGTTCTAATCTCTAGTGAACTACTACTATCTGCTATTGTTGATTGTTATTAAGCAACACTGTCCTCTCTGCCTTATGACACTCCAGCCTCTCTTCCCAGACCCCCAGTCCTCCAGCCTCTCTTCCCTCCAGCCTCTCTTCCCAGACCCCCAGTCCTCCAGCCTCTCTTCCCTCCAGCCTCTCTTCCCAGACCCCCAGTCCTCCAGCCTCTCTTCCCCCAAGCCTCTCTTCCCTCCAGCCTCTCTTCCCAGACCCCCAGTCCTCCAGCCTCTCTTCCCCCCAGCCTCTCTTCCCTCCAGCCTCTCTTCCCAGACACCCAGTCCTCCAGCCTCTCTTCCCCCCAGCCTCTCTTCCCTCCAGCCTCTCTTCCCCCCAGCCTCTCTTCCCAGACCCCCAGTCCTCCAGCCTCTCTTCCCTCCAGCCTCTCTTCCCTCCAGCCTCTCTTCCCTCCAGCCTCTCTTCCCAGACCCCCACTCCTTCAGCCTCTGTCCTTAGTGTTTCACTATATTCTGGTCTTGTCATAATTACAGGGAACTCGACAGTGGCTAATGAGCACAAACCTCCCAGCATCCTTCTTTACACCAAGCAGCTTGATAAGAAGCCAAAACAGAAATCTCCCCCCTCACACACACACACACACACACACTCCACTCTCATTGAGACAGATTCCAAACTGCAGTTAAATTGGGGGGTTCAGACTAATAAACAAAGAATACCTCAAATGTTTCCTTTGTAGTGAATTTGTTATCATGGCTATGAGCTTTTGAAACATCTCTGTTTTCAGTTTGCAGTGAAACTGCAACCGAATATGTTGTGTCTCCACATGATGTACAAGAGAGACTTGACACAAGGGCTCTCCAGGAATTGTGCTGATGAGTAATTCATGGCTTTCCTAGTTTTAATTACTCTCTCTTCAAACCCAAGCAATTCAAGTCATCTGTTATTTACATTCCTTCTCTACACTTTCAATGATGATTTGAAACATCTGATATCATTCCAGAACTCCTCTTCTCTCTTTTCCATATTCATAGACTTGGAATATTCTGAACATTTAACCTGGCCAGCATCCAGAAACACTGGGCAGCTGTCCAGCAGCTAGGTTTGATCCAAGCCATGCATCCCACGCACACTCTGGCACCCAGACACACTGAACCTTTAAAGGGTTTGGCTGGAGGAGGTTTCAGCTTTGCTGCTTCTCTGGTCCTGCTTGTCTTCTGATGTGACCACAGAAGGCGGCTGAGGGACCAGGTGTGACTGCAGGAAGCCAGAGAGAGGAAGCTGCCTTCAGCAACACAAAGACTGAGGCCTCATGTGGCCCCTTAACGTTCATCTAATATACAGGGGCTGTCTGTTAAGGCTGTCACCATAGTAACAACACACACACACACCAGAGAGAGATGAATAAATACCTGCATCGATCTGAATGAACGATGAACGGACAAAACACAGACTTATATTATAGACACACAAATACACACAAATGTAAGAACATACGACAGCTCATGATCGTAGGCTGGAGGAGCGGGTCACCTCAAACACAGGGACATCATCTTCTGCACATGGTTAAATACAGTCAGTGAATCATGATCATTCACAGCTTGTGAAGGTATGATTTGCAGGCAACAGCATCATTTTAGAATGGTCTTAAGAATGAAAGCTTTCAGTCTGCAGAATGTTCACTGAAAACCCTCCACTCACACACACACACACACACACACACATCACATATGTGTTCAGTGGTAATTGGATTTATCTGAAGTTTCTATGGTAACGGTGAGCTGTGCTTGCTTTGCAAATGCTCCTGTTGATTCCAGTGTTTTGGTTGGTGGATGGTTGACCTCTAAAGGCTGCCCAGCACAGTGGGACAAGAGAGAAAGACGATAATGTTACGTTTTACGTTTACATTGAGACATTTCACAGACAAGTACAAGGACATTTCCCCCTGAAGAAGGGTGAAGTGCCTTGCCCAAGGACACAACATCATGTTGCCTCAGGCAGGAATCAAACCTGCAACCTTCTGATTACTAGCCTGATTCCCTAACCGCTCAGCCACCTGACATGGCACACTACTTTCTGATAAAGTACATGTTTTCTTGCCATTTAAAAAAATACAATAATAATAATAATCAAAACAGAGACATGATTGTAAGAGTTGACACTGAGATTTAGCTTGACATGTCCTTGAGATCTGCAGAATCCTGAAAACCATGAAACACAGAATGAAGTCTGAAGATTCACTCTGTGTAGACTACTTACACCCCAGGGCTTTAATAGTAAAGATTGTATTTTATATACTTTCACTGATTTATTTATAGAAACGCATATATTCTTTTTAATTTGTGTGACATGACGTGAGCAGCAGCTGGAAGTTCCAGCAGTACCTGTCTTTACCACTAGATGGCAGATGGTCCCTCCGTTTCAGTAACTCGCTCACAGAACCATTTGGTGTTTTTAGAAATATTAAACGTTTTCGTTAATGTTTAATATCATTACAGTCTATTCCATAAAATATATTTAATGTAACCATCAAATGCATAAAACGTAATTCAATTATATAGTTTTGTTGTTTTTTGTGTTTAGTGTTGTTTTCTACTTTCTTAAATGCACCATTCTGTTATTGTATCAGTTCCAGTCATATACAAATATGTAATGACACTGAGCCCATTTTACATGGACACACATTTCATTTTTTACACTCTCACTTCATGAAGGACCGTTCGGTCTGATATTTCCTCGTAGGAATTCTAAAAAGGGAAACCGTCAATAAGGTAAAAACCTTTGGATTGGAAGTTCCATCACTTTCCTGCTGGGCGCCAATTGATCTGATACTGTGTTGCTGAAACCTTCCTACTGGGGCCATTTACATTTTACATTCAGTCATTCATCAGACGCTCTTATCCAGAGCGACTTACAGCAAGTACAGGGACATTCCCCCCTGAGGCAGGTAGAGTGAAGTGCCTTGCCCAAAACACTTCTTACACAGCCGGGATTCAAACTTGGAACCTTCTGATTACCAGCCCAACTCCCTAACCGCTCAGCCTCTGGACTCTTTTGATTTGATGCTGTGTTGCTGAAGCCTTCCTGCTGATGGCTGAGTGTTAGCTTGTCTGTGAACCAACCTTAATCAGCCTCTCTGAGCTCCAGACACGCCCACCTGCAGCAGAGATCCCCACCAGGTCCTTAGTTAACCTGCACTGAGGAGAAGAGCTGGGAGAGACACAGAGAGAGAGAGAGGGAGAGAGAGAGAGAGAGAGAGAGAGAGAGAGAGGGAGAGAGAGACACAGAGAGAGAGAGGGAGAGAGAGAGAGAGAGAGAGACACAGAGAGAGAGAGAGAGAGAGAGAGAGAGAGGGAGAGACAGAGAGAGAGAGAGAGACACAGAGAGAGAGAGAGACAGAGAGAGAGAGAGAGAGAGAGAGAGAGAGAGAGAGTGAGAGAGAGAGAGAACAAGAGAGACAGAGAGAGACAGACAAAAGGAGAGAGAGAGACAGAGACAGAGAGAGAGAGGGAGAGACAGAGAGAGATAGACAGAGAGAGACACACACACACACACAGAGAGAGACAGCGAGAGACAGAGAGAGACAGACAAAAGGAGAGAGAGAGACAGAGACAGAGAGAGAGACAGAGGGAGAGAGACAGAGAGAGACAGAGAGAAAGAGAGACAGAGAGACAGAGAGAAAGAGAGAGAGAGAGAGAGGGGTGAGTGCTGCCAGAATTCCAACTCACAGCCTTCTGATTACCAGCCCAACTCCCTAACCGCTCAGCCACCTGACTCCTCAGTCATCCTAGGTGATGAAAAACCCTAAACAGATTGGAAAGCAGGTGCTTTGAAGAAGAAGGATCAATAAGGAAGTACAACTTTGTGGTAAATGACCAAGACACCTTTCATTATTCATTAATACTAAGTTACGAAATAAGTTTCTGTCCAACTGACCAATAACGTTGCAAACATTTGGTCAGCCTGTCTAATTGCTGTAATCGTGGACGTAAGCAAGTTTCTAACCAGATTGCTGGTTAGTCCAACACATTAGATGATTAGGATGACCAGGTAATCTGCTGGTAAATCACCACAGATCAAGTCAAATCTCCCAGCAGCACCAGCCATTGGATGCTTGGGTCTGGACTTGGTGCCTGTGACGATTAGACTCAGTCCTGGGCTAGTTTAGCACTGTTAGCAGAAGGTAGCTCCAGATTACTGTTAAGTAGTGGGTTGAAGACATTGTTCAAGGATTATGTATATATTAGCTACAAAGAAACCCTTTGACAAACAGCGCTCTAAGGTTGTTGGTTTTACACTCATTTTCAGACACCTGACATTTGAAAACCCTTCAGTGGTCATGGGGGCCATTGGTTCAAGAAGCCAACATTCTAGTCTCAGAATTCTTCCCAAAAAGGGCATGAAAAGTTATGAGTAGAACTTCCAAACCAGGGAGCCACCATCTATCCTGTCCTGTGTCAGAGTTTGGGGTTAGGGGTCAGGGGTCAGGGTTAGGGGTCAGGGTTAGATACAGGAGTCACAGTCAGTGGATGGACGGCTGGTGGAAGCTCAGCGATGCTCCACAACTTTCTACAAGAGTCTCTCAACACCGTTGTTGCTGTGAGCACCAGCTGAGCCGGCCTGATCTAGCAGCTTCTGCAGGGAAGGTAGAGGAAGTCCTCCAGGAACAGGACAGGGTTGAATACATGACGACCTCACAGAATGCAGAACGTGCTGAATGGGAAATGGGCTGGATTGGATTTGGAGAGGTGACAAATTGAGGAGGGGGATTAGGTGTGTGTGAGCCACACAAGCTGTCTACGTGCTCCCCCCTCATTAACGGAGGGGTGTGTGTGTGTGTGTGTCTGTGTGTGAGCGTGTGTGTTTGTACGTGTGTGTGTGTGTGGGGGGTGTCTCTCAGAGCACACAACTCCTTGCACAACTCCTGCAACAAACACTGAAGCGCACACACACGCACACATACATACCTCCCCTGCTACACACACACACACACACACACTCACCTTCACACAACAGTAACACAAACATGCATGCATGCAAACAAAAGCAACAGAAAGAGGTTTTGTCACTGCTGTATCTGGGACTCTGACTCAGGTTCCAGAAATAGGTTTCAGGCTAAATCCTGTGACAGTCTGGATAACAAAGAACAGCATTGGGAGGGACAGTGTTTTGTATTTCCTCAATCTATTTACTGCCTAACAGAATGAAGCACAGAATGGAGTCTTTGCAGAAGGCTCTGCAGCCTCACATCAGAAAAACTGTTCTAAACGTTAATTCCTGCAGCAACAACACATCTAATGGTCCATGTCTTCTAAACCATGATGTGCTTTGTTCAAGTCAGTTTGAGGGACATAATCATTGGTGCAGACAATGACCATCTTAATGGATTTTCAATCAATTCACTGGATGACCAATGATTTCCCCTCCTATCAGGATCCAGTACCCAGGAGAAGTGAACACACACAGAAAGATGTGGTACACACACACACACACACACACACACACACACACACACACACACTGAACAGAAACAAGAAATATATCTATACATAAGAAACGTCACATTTCACTTTTCAAGGGAAATGACAACAGCTGGTGAGGAAGAAGTTTTCAATTGGAGTTGGATTTCATTGCACTTTTAAACGTAAATTAAGAAACACTCACAGATGTAATCTTTCTGTGAAAGCTGAAATAAAAGACAAACTAAGCATTTCACACTATATCAGTTTCTCCGATCCATGCAAATGACAGGAGAGTCAGTCAGGACAGAAACTGATCCAATCACTGTTATTATCTTCAATCTCCTTGAAAGCCTTCTCATTGATTGGCCAGTGCCTGAGCGGATGTGTCCTTGCGGAAAAATCACAAATGTCAGTTTTATTCTTCTCCTCTCATCTCATTGGTTCCCTGGGGTCAGAGCAGCTGAGGTTGGTGTCATGAGGGTCTTCTGGACAGAAGAGGAAGAGGCAGTGGGCTGGAGGGAGCAGTCCTGATCAAACTCCTGATGACAGGTGTTATTTCATGAAGGAAACCACCAGACCCAGAGACCTGGCAGCCCCTCTGCTTTACTCTGCCTCTCTCAGGACCCTGAAAGACCTTCTTTGTGAGAGCGTCTTCAGAGCTTTAAACATGGTTAGAGGAATAAAGGACCATCCCCCCTCCTTTACATTTTCAAAGTGTTGCCCTAAGAGAGGGGATCTGTGTGGTGGGGAGAGGAGGAGGGGGGGAGGAGGCAGGGAGGGAGGAGGCAGGGAGGAGGGAGGAAGGGGGGAGGAGGGGAGGAGGCAGGGAGGAGGGGAGGGAGGAGGCAGAGAGGAGGGGAGGGAGGGAGGAGGGGAGGAGAGAGGCAGGTGTGAAGGAACAGGGAGTCTGTTGTGGTCAGCTCTCTCTGTCTCCCTGCACTCATTCTGTCACACTCATCCTCTCATCCCACAGCCTCTCATCCCACAGCCTCTCATCCCACAGCCTCTCATCCCACAGTCTCTCATCCCACAGCCTCTCATCCCACAGCCTCTCATCCCACAGCCTCTCATCCCACATCCTCTCATCCCACAGCCTCTCATCCCACAGCCTCTCATCCCACAGTCTAGTTTTCTGTTTCCTGTCTCCAGACTTGTCAGTGAACCATCAACACATGGCAACATTGTCAAGGGTAATGAGTCCTGATAGGGCCAAGAAAACTCCATTAAACAGCAATCAAAGTTCCATTTAGGTCAGCACTGATGAGATGGTCCATTAGGACGATGTAGATCACTTCTGCACTGCTCTGGTTAAGACATGACAGACTGGGGTGATCAGCTGTCAGCGAACATGTTGAAGATCTTCCTGAGCACTGATCAGACCTGATCTGTACAAGGCAACTGCTGTCAGACGGATCCATGGATGGATGATGGATGGATGATGGATGGATGATGGATGGATGATGGATGGATGGACGTGTGACCGATGGATAGACAGACAGGCAGTCAGACAGATGGACTCGGATGATTGTGTTTATTCTCAAATGGCCAATGAGATCCAGTTTCTCATTTCCACCTTTGTTGACATTGTCTCTGTGAGGACCTCGCTGCCTAGCAACCAAAGCCCACCGCCGTCTTCAGGCTCCTGTATGGAGGTGCTGGCTCCTCCCCTTCCTGTCCCTGGGGGTGGGGGGGGGATGACTGAAAGGTCAACGCTCTCCTCAGTTTGGACTGTCAACGGAGGAAAACCCTTCCAGGAAGACCAGGAGTCTGGGAGACAAATGTCCAGCCTCTTTGGAACGCCGACGGCCAATCAGAGCCTGACTAGAATGCTAAATGACTACATGTAAATGTAGACTGGAGGCTGAACAGGAACTGTAATAATATATAGTTCTATTCTAGCGACCCCCCATTTTGGCACCTGTGTGCAAACATGAATTATACATGTAGAACATGACCCTTCTGACGAGACAGCATCCTCTGACCTTTCAAACTCTCCTCTAATTAACCGCTGAAGCAGAATTCACTGCCAGTGAATCAACTGAGGGACGACTAAAACACAAACTGCCTGCGAAGAAAAGGTTGCTGTGGCAACAAAGCTGATATGCAGAAAAGAGTCTCTGGTTGTTCCTGTCAGCCATCTTGTGTAGGACTCACTCTGCTCGGTCATCTTCTTGACAAACAGATGGAAATTATGCAAACGATGGTTTCATCTTCCAGATAAGAAAAACCGATTGAAAGCTGTTTCCAGTGGTTGTTAAGACCTTGCAGAATGCTGTGCTGAGCTGTGTTGAGCTGTGCTGTGCTCACCACCTACCTGAATATCACTTCAACAGTGACTCACTTGTGTTGTGTTGTCGGGTCTGTCCAGTCACAGAGGACAGTGCAGTGACACATTTCTGCTCACACCGACACACCGACGGATCAGATAAAACACAGACATGTGCAAGCACCCACACCCACACACACACACACCACCACCCCCACCCCCCCACCCCCACACACACTCACACAGTGTGGTGGAGGCCCAGTGTGGTGGAGGCCCAGTGTGGTGGAGGCCCAGTGTGGTGGAGGCCCAGTGTGTTGGAGGCCCAGTGTGGTGGAGGCCCAGTGTGGTGGAGGCCCAGTGTGATGGAGGCCCAGTGTGTTGGAGGCCCAGTGAGTTGGAAGCCCAGTGTGATGGAGGCCCAGTGTGTTGGAGGCCCAGTGTGGTGGAGGCCCAGTGTGGTGGAGGCCCAGTGTGATGGAGGCCCAGTGTGGTGGAGGCCCAGTGTGATGGAGGCCCAGTGTGATGGAGGCCCAGTGTGTTGGAGGCCCAGTGAGTTGGAAGCCCAGTGTGGTGGAGGCCCAGTGTGGTGGAGGCCCAGTGTGATGGAGGCCCAGTGTGTTGGAGGCCCAGTGAGTTGGAAGCCCAGTGTGGTGGAGGCCCAGTGTGGTGGAGGCCCAGTTTGATGGAGGCCCAGTGTGGTGGAGGCCCAGTGTGATGGAGGCCCAGTGTGGTGGAGGCCCAGTGTGATGGAGGCCCAGTGTGGTGGAGGCCCAGTGTAATGGAGGCCCAGTGAGTTGGAAGCCCAGTGTGGTGGAGACCCAGTGTGGTGGAGGCCCAGTGTGGTGGAGGCCCAGTGTGATGGAGGCCCAGTGTGGTGGAGGCCTAGTGTGATGGAGGCCCAGTGTGGTGGAAGCCCAGTGTGGTGGAGGCCCAGTGTGGTGGAGGCCCAGTGTGATGGAGGCCCAGTGTGATGGAGGCCCAGTGTGATGGAGGCCCAGTGTGTTGGAGGCCCAGTGTGGTGGAGGCCCAGTGTGGTGGAAGCCCAGTGTGGTGGAGGCCCAGTGTGGTGGAGGCCCAGTGTGGTGGAGGCCCAGTGTGTTGGAGGCCCAGTGTGGTGGAGGCCCAGTGTGTTGGAGGCCCAGTGTGATGGAGGCCCAGTGTGTGTGCTGAGTGTTCCTGTTATACAGCAGCTCTTACCAGAGTGTTTCAGCTGTTGCCGTCTCCTCTCCACTGAGGACTGATCACTTATGGCAGCGTACAAACTGAATAGCTGCTATTGAGCGAAGCAATTTTCTCTGGAGGGCTGCATACAATAGCTCTCGCTGGTCTGCCTGGCCTTGTGCTAAGGAAAGCAGACATGGAGAGAAGAGAACAGCCCAGTGAGTCTGGACAAGGACCTCATGCTATCATCAAGATGTCTGCAGGAAGCAGGGCAGCAAGCCTCAATCATGATTTCTCAGATTTTTTTTTACACAGATACAATATTCTACCCCTGGCAAAGCAAAGACCATCCAGTCAACTCCTTCTTTATCAAAGTCAGATCTGGCTTCTGTTCTGCAGGATAAGATTCACAGCCTCTCCCTCTCTTTCTCGGTCTGGTTAATGTTGTGTGCTTTCAGCACAAGAATAAAGAACACAGAACACAATAAAAACGAGGACATTCCTTCATTACCAACACACAAAGCAGAATGACGTCTAGCAGGTGTGTCATACAGCCAGTGGTCAAAGCAGCAGGGTGTGTGATGGGGTCAACTGTGTATCATTAAGATTCTCCCTGTGAGTGTGCTGGTGAATACATGTTCTGTTCTTCCTCAGACTGAGCTCTGCTGATGCATCAAACTGACCCCAGACCAGACTGCTGCACCTGTTTTCCAGGGAGAAGGACATCGAAGGCTTAACTAACTTGAACCTCCAGAACCTCCCAATAGCTGAGGACATCTGATCCAGCGGTGAACAGCTGCGGTTTGTATTCCATGTAGTTATTCCTGTCTTTCCCTGTCCAGTCCGATACCCCGTGCCAACGCCCAGACATTCTGAATAATTACCCTGGAGGCTGCAGCCGTAAAACTGTAGCCAGCAGACAGGCTATGGAGCTCCCAGAACAGAAGTAGGAACAGGGGCAATCTGGCCCTGCTGAGCTTTTAGAGCCGAGCGTTGTCATGGTGAGAAAGATTGTCACCGTGGGTCTCTGTGTGTGATGGAGTGAGTGTTCTAGTCAGGCTCATGCAGTGTTTAATTGATTCCAAACCACAGGTGTCTTCCTAAACAAGGACCTCTCAGGATGACCTCCACTCACACAAGAGCTCATCAAGGCTTCTCTGTTTTCATCACACCTTTCTACAGCAAATTGGCTTCTTGCAATCATGTTGCAGCAGAACACACACACAAACACACAAAAAGAACAGAAATTGTAAGTAGTTCACATATAATGCCCTGGGCTTTATTGTCATATTTTTTTTTCCGTTAAAGTTCTGTCACATTTCTTTTTTCTTTAAGTCTTTTCAGCCTCCAGGTGGGACAGGAAACCCTCCTGAACACATCCTGCCAATGAAGTGGACAGATCCTGGACACATCCTGCCAATGAAGTGGACAGATCCTGGACACAGACTTGAAGCACTACTAAGTAGCACCGTCTGAGTGTCAGACTCTTCACAGAAGAGAGCACATAAAGAATTCCCGAGGGAAGGCACCGGATACTTCTGGATATTTGGCCTTGCAGCCATCTGGAGATATTTTTTTCTTCTTCCCCAAAACAAAAAGTTGGGGGAAATGGAGGGAAAAGCAGCTTCCCTCCTGAACCTGTTAGCTTCTTTTTCTTTTTTTTTTCTCATTTCTTTCTTGTCAGAAAATGGAATGATGATGATGAACGTACAGCTGTAATGGCTGCTTCCCTCCCTTATCACCTCCGCACAAACAAGTAACAAAATCATGAAGTCTTTCGATAGGAGAAGCTTACAATCATGTTGACCACAAAAACAGGTGTAATTACAAAAATAACTCAATTCTGTAGTACAAAAAGAATAATCATAATGGGGAGGACAACTCCAATTGCATGAAAAACAGACCAAAAGTATCAATACAAAAGCAGCATCAAGAATGATCCAAACCATAAAACAAACAAAAGAAACAAAAATAGTGCTTTGAGTGAGAAGCAGCAAAGGCTTCTGGGAAGAAGAGACTTCACTGCTGTTTTGTTACTCGAGTCAAGAGAATGGAAATGGAAGATCCCACGAAGAGACAGAGACCGAGAGGGAGACAGAGAGACTGAGAGACTGAGAGAGGGAGACAGAGAGACTGAGAGACTGAGAGAGGGAGACAGAGAGACTGAGAGACAGAGAGAGGGAGACAGAGAGACTGAGAGACAGAGAGAGGGAGACAGAGAGACTGAGAGACTGAGAGAGGGAGACAGAGAGACTGAGAGACAGAGAGAGGGAGACAGAGAGACTGAGAGACAGAGAGAGGGAGACAGAGAGACTGAGAGACTGAGAGAGGGAGACAGAGAGACTGAGAGACAGAGAGAGGGAGACAGAGAGACTGAGAGACTGAGAGAGGGAGACAGAGAGACTGAGAGACAGAGAGAGAGACAGAGAGAGGGAGACAGAGAGACAGAGAGACTGAGAGAGGGAGACAGAGAGACTGAGAGAGGGAGAGAGGGAGACAGAGAGACAGAGAGAGAGAGACAGAGAGAGACAGAGGACAAAGAGAGAGAAACAGAGAGAGACAGAGATCCCCTCCCCCCTCAGTAAAGCACAGCCCTCCTCTAACTCTTCACCAGTCTGGATGTCAGCATGTCACCTCTTCCACCTCTTCCACCAGGGAGATGCAGCTCTCTCCCCCAGAGGGGGAGGCCACAGTCCAACACAGCCAAGAGTCCAGAGTTAACACACATTTACTACAGCACACAAACCAATCAGGATACAGTGTACAAAAACTAAGAAAACCAAAAAGAGAAGAAACGACCAAATCAAATAAAAAATAGAAACTGTAAACACAGCACAATAAATAGATAAAACAGCTGTCTCTGCACCATGCCCATGATGAAGCTCATCTTTTATACAAACTCTCTCATCTCTCACACAACATGGTTCGTTGAGTTTCAGTTTTTCTTTTTTCTCTCTCATTTTATTCCCAAGTGCAAAACATCACAAATGGACAAATCTGTATTCAAGTAATGTATGTACAAGTAGGGGCAGGGGAGGTGTATTACAAATATGTACTTACTGTACACATACTAATTTGCCATATCCATAATTTACAGATGTCAATTTTACTCGTATTAACAGTAAAGAGAAAGGGGGAAAAAAATATGTTTTAAAAAGCGTGGAGATGAGAAGTGTGTCCGAGTGTGTGAGCGAGAGAGAAAGACCTGCCGTCTCTTTTGCATTCTCACTCCTACGATGCACAGCATCTAGAGGGGCCCGGGGGGGCGTGGCGGAGGGGGCCAGGGGGCGTGGCTGAGGACAAAGGTGGGCGATGACATCATCAGACCCTACGTCACCTCCATGGCCATTGTGTTGTCTGCCAGGCTGGTCAGTGGGGGCTTGTCTTGGTCATGAGGGTCCCTGAGGAGAAGGACAGGATGTGATGTAGACACACTACTGCACTGACAGAGAGCCACGCCCCCCAGCATGTGGAGAGGGAACACTGTACCATCACATGGTCAAACAGTAGTGTGTGTGTGATGAGGTGTCCCTCACCTGGAGCCCAGGTCCATGGTTCCAGTCCCAGTCACCTTGGGCATCTGACAGTTTGAGGCTGAGGCCAGCTTTAAGGCGGAGGCTGTCACGCCCCCCAGGGTCCTGGGGATGTGGCGGCCGGCCGGGAGGCTCAGGCGGAGGTTGTTCCCCAGCAGGACCTGCGTGGCGTTGGGGCTGGGAGGCGTGGAAGGGGAGGGCGTGGTGGTGGAGGGCTGGAGGAAGATCGGGGGGGACTGGGTGGGGAGGTGGGCTGCAGTACTGCTGGACATGTGGAAGCCCTTATACACACCTGGCAGGACAAACACAACAGAGCTTAGCCCACTGGCTGAACCAGGTTTAGATGAACCAGGGTTAGCTGAACCAGGGTTAGATGAACCAGGGTTTGATGAACCAGGGTTGGCTGAACCAGGGTTAGCTGAACCAGAGTTAGCTGAACCAGGGTTAGCCCAACCAGAGTTAGCTGAACCAGGGTTGGCTGAACCAGGGTTGGCTGAACCAGGGTTGGCTGAACCAGAGTTATCAGAACCAGAGTTGGCTGAACCAGAGTTAGCTGAACCAGGGTTAGCTGAACCAGAGTTAGCTGAACCAGAGTTAGCTACACTAGGGTTAGCTGAACCTGCGTTAGCTGAACCAGAGTTAGCGGAACCAATGTTAGCTGAACCAGAGTTAGCTGAACCTGCGTTAGCGGAACCAGAGTTAGCGAAACCAGAGTTAGCGGAACCAGAGTTAGCGGAACCAGAGTTAGCTGAACCAGAGTTAGCGAAACCAGGGTTAGCTGAACCAGAGTTAGCTGAACCTACCCCCGCCCGCCACGTATGGTTGTTTGCTGACAACCGTCTAGTGGTACCCCCCCTCAAGAGCGCCAGAGTTCAACACAAACTCTTCCACTGCCTGGCTCCCCAATGGTGGAATCAACTCCCCACCTCCATCAGAAACACAGACTGCCTTCTCACCTTCAAAAGAAGGCTTAAAACTCACTTATTTAGATAATTTAATGGCATTTAGGAATAGTATGGCACTTCACATAATCTAATGTTGTTTAAAACTACTTGTTGGTCCCCATACGGTAACTCACCAGTGTTGTTTTTCTTGCTTTATTGTTCACAATCGTTGTGTTATGCTTTTATAGCTTTTCCCTTGGCACTTATTGGTTCTCACGATGTACGATTCACGATCTAAAAAACCCACTGTGTTCGGGGTCTATCACGTTGCTATGCTCAGTGACCGATGCACTTTGTAAAAGCTCTCTCTCTTGTAAGTCGCTTTGGATAAAAGTGTCTGCTAAATGAATACCGGGAAACGTAAACCAGGGTTAACTGAACCAGGGTTGGCTGAACCTGCGTTAGCTGAACCAGAGTTAGCTGAACCTGCGTTAGCTGAACCAGAGTTAGCGGAACCTGCGTTAGCTGAACCAGAGTTAGCTGAACCAGAGTTAGCTGAACCTGCGTTAGCTGAACCAGAGTTAGCTGAACCTGCGTTAGCTGAACCAGAGTTAGCTGAACCTGCGTTAGCTGAACCAGATTTAGCTGAACCAGGGTTAGCTGAACCATGTCTATGAGCTCACCTGAAGGGGGGACGACCCCGTTCACTCCACTTCCTAGCAGCCCCTCCTCCTTAGACTTGAGGGCCAGCAGCTGCTCTGATGTGAGGAGGGCGGAGGCAGCAAACTGGGCGGTGGCCTGGTCTAACGTCTTGATCAGCAGCATCTGGAGACGCATGAAAACACCTGCTGAACAACACTGGGAAAGATGGAAAGTGGGGGGCTCTGACCTGTGTGTTGGGGTACTGACCTGTGTGTTGGGGTACTGACCTGTGTGTTGGGGTACTGACCTGTGTGTTGGGGTACTGACCTGTGTGTTGGGGTACTGACCTGTGTGTTGGGGTTCTGACCTGTGTGCTGGGGGTGGTGTTGGGGTTCTGACCTGTGTGTTGGGGTACTGACCTATGTGTTGGGGTACTGACCTGTGTGTTGGGGTACTGACCTGTGTGTTGGGGGTGGTGGTGGGGTACTGACCTGTGTGTTGGGGTGGTGTTGGGGTACTGACCTGTGTGTTGGGGTGGTGTTGGGGTACTGACCTGTGTGTTGGGGTACTGACCTGTGTGTTGGGGTGGTGGTGGGGTACTGACCTGTGTGTTGGGGTGGTGTTGGGGTACTGACCTGTGTGTTGGGGTACTGACCTGTGTGTTGGGGTGGTGGTGGGGTACTGACCTGTGTGTTGGGGGTACTGACCTGTGTGTTGGGGGTGGTGGTGGGGTACTGACCTGTGTGTTGGGGGTGGTGTTGGGGTACTGACCTGTGTGTTGGGGTGGTGGTGGGGTACTAACCTGTGTGTTGGGGGTACTGACCTGTGTGTTGGGGGTGGTGGTGGGGTACTGACCTGTGTGTTGGGGGTGGTGTTGGGGTACTGACCTGTGTGTTGGGGGTGGTGTTGGGGTACTGACCTGTGTGTTGGGGTGGTGGTGGGGTACTGACCTGTGTGTTGGGGGTGGTGGTGGGGTACTGACCTGTGTGTTGGGGGTGGTGGTGGGGTACTGACCTGTGTGTTGGGGGTGGTGGTGGGGTACTGACCTGTGTGTTGGGGGTGGTGGTGGGGTACTGACCTGTGTGTTGGGGGTGGTGGTGGGGTACTGACCTGTGTGTTGGGGTTGGTGGTGGGGTACTGACCTGTGTGTTGGGGTACTGACCTGTGTGTTGGGGTGGTGGTGGGGTACTGACCTGTGTGTTGGGGGTACTGACCTGTGTGTTGGGGGTGGTGGTGGGGTACTGACCTGTGTGTTGGGGGTGGTGTTGGGGTACTGACCTGTGTGTTGGGGGTGGTGTTGGGGTTCTGCTGCTGTTGTTGGATTTGCTCCAGCTGCTGTTTCTGCATGAGGGCCAGTTGCTCTTGATGCTGCTGGTACTGTTCTGCTGTGAATACTGAACACACACACACACACACACACACACACACACACACGTCAGCGGTCTGGAGCTGTGACAGGAAGTTGAACTGAGCTTGTTTCCTGCTGAATGTGATGTCAGTCATTACTGCCCTCCTGTTAGATCAGTGATGCTAGTTTAAGGTTCCATGCCAGACAGCCTTGGTTACTCTCAACACTGCCTGTGTCCAAACACTGATAACATGCCACTAACAAGTACACTAAGACCCAGGGACACACACACACACACACCCAGAAACACACACACACAGAAACACACACACAGAAACACACCCAAACCCACACACCTGCTCCTGAATACAGCCTGCTAACCCTAACACTCCTGAACACAGCCTGCTGACCCTAACACTGCTCCTGAATACAGCCTGCTAACCCTAACACTCCTGAACACAGCCTGCTGACCCTAACACTGCTCCTGAACACAGCCTGCTGACCCTAACACTGCTCCTGAATACAGCCTGCTGACCCTAACACTGCTGAACACAGCCTGCTGACCCTAACACTGCTCCTGAATACAGCCTGCTGACCCTAACACTCCTGAACACAGCCTGCTGACCCCAACACTGCTCCTGAATACAGCCTGCTGACCCTAACACTGCTGAACACAGCCTGCTGACCCTAACACTGCTCCTGAACACAGCCTGCTGACCCTAACACTGCTCCTGAACACAGCCTGCTAACCCTAACACTGCTCCTGAATACAGCCTGCTGACCCTAACACTCCTGAACACAGCCTGCTGACCCTAACACTGCTCCTGAACACAGCCTGCTGACCCCAACACTCCTGAACACAGCCTGCTAACACTCCTGAACACAGCCTGCTGACCCTAACACTGCTCCTGAACACAGCCTGCTAACCCTAACACTGCTCCTGAACACAGCCTGCTGACCCCAACACTCCTGAACACAGCCTGCTAACACTCCTGAACACAGCCTGCTGACCCCAACACTGCTGAACACAGCCTGCTGACCCTAACACTGCTGAACACAGCCTGCTAACCCTAACACTGCTCCTGAACACAGCCTGCTAACCCTAACACTGCTCCTGAACACAGCCTGCTGACCCCAACACTCCTGAACACAGCCTGCTAACCCTAACACTGCTCCTGAACACAGCCTGCTGACCCCAACACTGCTGAACACAGCCTGCTAACCCTAACACTGCTCCTGAACACAGCCTGCTAACCCTAACACTGCTCCTGAAAACAACTGCTACTGAACACATCTGAACACCAGCCTGGTTATGGAACAGCCATGGGGAGGGAGGGAGGTGGACAGAGGCCTGCGGTCATCCTAGCCTCATGCTAGCAGCCAATCAGGACACAGCTGCTCCTCAGCCAATAGGAAGTCTCTCCATGCTAACAGCACTGGACGCTCATGCAGTCACTGATCTGAGGAAGAAGCTGGTGTGTATGACCCACTGACTCCGCCCCCTTACTGCTACAAACACACCAGTACACTTGCAAACTGACAGCTTCAACAACAGCTACTCATGTACTCCAACACAGCAGAATAAGTGTGTGTGTGTGTGTTTATGTGTGTGTGTGTGTGTGTGTGTGTGTAGGTGTGTAAAAAGCCTTAAGATTGGTATTTAGACTTTAGGATCAACACTGAATGCTGCCTTATCAAGACATCTCTCAACAAACACTGAAATCCACTGAACTACAAAGGAAGCCCTTCTTAATTCATGCTTGGGAACATTTTCCAATTATACTCCTCAACACACACACAGACACACACAGACACACACACACACAGACAGACACACACACAGACACACACACACACAGACACACACACAGACACACACACACACAGACACACACACAGACACACAGACACACACAGACACACACACAGACACACACACACACAGACACACACACAGACACACACACACACAGACACACACACAGACACACACAGACACACACACAGACACACAGACACACACAGACACACACACAGACAGACACACACACAGACACACACGTTCTTCAGAGCTCAATACTGAAGCATTCCAAGCTGTGTCAGAAACAGTCTTTGACCCTCAGGGGGTCGACCCTGCTGAAGCAGCTACAATCCCTATGTACGGTGTCAAGCATCCTGTCTGTCTGTCTGTGTCTGTCTGTGTCTGTCTGTGTCTGTCTGTGTCTGTCTGTCTGTGTCTGTCTGTCTGTGTCTCAGCCAACACCAAACAGGATCATATCTCCTCAGCCAAGACTCCCCCTGAACCAGCTGTGAGCAGCAGACAGGTGCTCACCATGTACAGGGGGGGGAGGGGGGCCGGTGCGGTGCAGGGTGGGCCCTCCTGAGCCCAGGGGCCCGGCCTGTCCCAACAGCCTGCGTCCAAATCCCTTAAATCCTCTTAGTGATGCGTCACCTCCACGTATGTGGAGATGGGATAGCGTCCGTGGTCTGAAATGCCGCCAACGGCAAGACTTCATGTTCAAAAGCATCTGCTTGAGATCCGCGTGTCCTGGCGGCGATGGCAGAGAGGAGGAGGAGGAGGAGGGGGGTGGGAGGGGGGCGTGCGTCCAACCCGAGGTATTGTTTGTTGAGGTACTGGAGGTGGAGTGGCGGAGCGGTGAGGCTGGGGAGAGCGGCTCTGTTTCTGGGTCTGAGTCCAGACTGTGAAAAACACTGTCCAGGTCTGAATGGGCTCGGTCCAGCAACACCCTGGGAGGGAGACAGAACACAGAGATGTTAAGCACAGCAGAGGAGCAGATCTACACAGGCTAGACTGAACACTGCCTCCTGCTCTCTGCCCTGACAACATGATGGCAGCAGTGTGTTCAGGTACAGTGTTCAGGTACAGTGTTCAGGTACAGTACTGTGAACCCTGATCTGCCTCCATCAGTCACCTCCTCTGTACAGCAGGAAGTGAGGTCATTACACCCTGAGCTCACCTGCCCCCTCGGCCGACGCGTCGCCGTGCCAACCCCACACAGCGTCGGGGAACGCTGAGGGAGGTGAGGCAGTAGCGGTAGCGGGGGTCACCCAGCCCCCCCTCCTCAGGGCTCACCCAGGGCCAGCTGCCACTGCAGTCTGGACGAGACTGAGGACAAGACAGAGGAGGGAGAGAGGAGGGGAGAGAGAGGGGGGGAGAGAGGGGGAGAGAGGAGGGGAGAGAGGGGGGGAGAGGAGGGGAGAGAGGAGGAGAGAGAGGGGGGGAGAGAGGGGGGGAGAGACAGAGCAGAGAGAGAGAGAGAGACTGTCAGTGTATTGATCTGGCCAATAGAGTGTGGAAGAGGGATGTCTTTGGCAGACAAGCACTAGACTGACCAGACCAGGAGCTAAAAATATCCCAGCTGGTGTGTTTGTGTGTGTGTGTGTGTGTGTGGGGGGGGGGGGGGGGGGGGGGGGCACTCACAGCGTAGTAGTGACAGCCGGCCTTCCTGCGGAAAGCGTAGCAGCCATCTGGGTCATTCTCCTCTTCAGCCTCAGAGGAACCTGAATGGGCCTGAGGCCACGTGGAGGAGAGAGAGAGAGGTAAACACACAGCAGGAGTCTGATCTGGGGCGGGCAGACACAGACACAGACACAGACACACACACACACACCTCATGTCCCCAGTAGTGCTGTAGTAGCAAATGGCTGAGAGGAGAGGCTGTACCTGGGAGTAGGGTGTGGGGTGTACCTGGGAGTGGGGTGTGGGGTGTCCTGCAGTAGGGTGTGGGGTGTCCTGCAGTAGGGTGTGGGGTGTGGGGTGTACCTGGGAGTGGGGTTCATCGTCTGAGCTGGGGAAGTCGTACTGGTTCAGGTCTTTGGGGTTGAAGAGGGAGGGGCTGGAGTGTGAGGGGGCAGCAGACACCACACACAGCTTGGGCTTCTTCTCATATTTTCTTTTCGTACGGACCACCTCAGTCTTCTCCGGCTGGGAAACACAAACACACACAGACAGACACACACACACACATCAGAGATGCTGTCACACAGTCTATACAGCACCCCCGCCCCCTTTCTCCCCCACCAGCAAGCTGGCTAGACCTGCTAAAACCTCTGAGTGGAATCACTTTAGGTGTGTGTGTAGAAGCAGCAGTGCAGTCATTGATATGCTGATAGCAGTGTGTGCCAGCTGCCTCAGACCCCAGGCAGATGGGATACGTGTGTGTGTTTATCACTTCTAAACCCCCTACAGACACTGCCCACTCTGTGTCTGAACACACTCCAGCACAGCAGGAGGCGAGGCAACTTCTATTCAAGCCTTTCCTCCATGGGGAGGAGGGGTGTGGTGATAGTGGGAGGAGCTAGAGATGGAGCTGGTGGTGGGGGGGGAGGGGCTAATGGACTAGATCAGGAAACAACAGAGTCAAGCAGGTATGCAGAATGGAGAGCAGGAAGCAGAGAAACAAGGGAGAGCAGGGACAGGAAGTGAAGAGGTGGAGGGCTGCTGCTGGCGAGGTACATCCAGACAGAATGAGACATGATGCTGAGGGTGGTGTGAGGAGGAGGAGGAGAGGAGGCCCAGGGCACCGCTCTGCCCTCACCTTGGTCTTGTAGTCCTTCAGGTCCAGGTGGTCCTGGTGTCTGTACTGGTTGCTGCTGGACAGGGGGATGGGGATGGCATACACAGGCTTGACCAGGGCACACTGGGCCAGGGCCTCAGCCATCACCTCACTGCCAAAATCAGGCATCACGTTCCTGGAAGAGAGGAAACACAATGAAATATCAAGCAGAACCACCTGCTGCCAATCCTGCTAGACCTCTACCCCCCCCGCCCCCCCCCCCCCCCCCCCCCCGCCCCCCCCCCTCTGCTGGTGGGAAAAACTCCCAGAGATTAGATCTTGCGGAGGACGGGCGCTGATAACAGGGCGAATTGAAATGTCACTGCAAATCAAAAACAAGCTTCAAGAGGAAGGATTCCAATTTCCAGAGCTGGTGACAGGCTCATCTCATCCAGATGCTGTGTTCAGATACTGGGGGAACAGCAGGGCTGTGTTCAGATACTGGGGGAACAGCAGCGCTGTGTTCAGATACTGGGGGAACAGCAGGGCTGTGTTCAGATACTGGGGGAACAGCAGGGCTGTGTTCAGATACTGGGGGAACAGCAGCGCTGTGTTCAGATACTGGGGGAACAGCAGGGCTGTGTTCAGATACTGGGGGAACAGCAGCGCTGTGTTCAGATACTGGGGGAACAGCAGGGCTGTGTTCAGATACTGGGGGAACAGCAGGGCTGTGTTCAGATACTGGGGGAACAGCAGGGCTGTGTTCAGATACTGGGGGAACAGCAGCGCTGTGTTCAGATACTGGGGGAACAGCAGGGCTGTGTTCAGATACTGGGGGAACAGCAGGGCTGTGTTCAGATACTGGGGGAACAGCAGTGCTGTGTTCAGATACTGGGGGAACAGCAGGGCTGTGTTCAGATACTGGGGGAACAGCAGGGCTGTGTTCTGATACTGGGGGAACAGCAGCGCTGTGTTCAGATACTGGGGGAACAGCAGCGCTGTGTTCTGATACTGGGGGAACAGCAGCGCTGTGTTCAGATACTGGGGGAACAGCAGGGCTGTGTTCAGATACTGGGGGAACAGCAGGGCTGTGTTCAGATACTGGGGGAACAGCAGCGCTGTGTTCAGATACTGGGGGAACAGCAGCGCTGTGTTCTGATACTGGGGGAACAGCAGGGCTGTGTTCAGATACTGGGGGAACAGCAGCGCTGTGTTCAGATACTGGGGGAACAGCAGGGCTGTGTTCTGATACTGGGGGAACAGCAGCGCTGTGTTCAGATACTGGGGGAACAGCAGCGCTGTGTTCTGATACTGGGGGAACAGCAGCGCTGTGTTCAGATACTGGGGGAACAGCAGGGCTGTGTTCAGATACTGGGGGAACAGCAGGGCTGTGTTCAGATACTGGGGGAACAGCAGCGCTGTGTTCAGATACTGGGGGAACAGCAGCGCTGTGTTCAGATACTGGGGGAACAGCAGCGCTGTGTTCTGATACTGGGGGAACAGCAGCGCTGTGTTCAGATACTGGGGGAACAGCAGCGCTGTGTTCTGATACTGGGGGAACAGCAGCGCTGTGTTCTGATACTGGGGGAACAGCAGGGCTGTGTTCAGATACTGGGGGAACAGCAGCGCTGTGTGGGTGGAAACCACTGGAACTCTAAACAGATGCTCTGCACTAAGGTAGGATTAAAGTAGAGACTTCATAAAAGACTGAAAGTCACCATGTTGATTTAACTTCCCAGCACCCAAATAAGGAGCTCAAGTAGGAAAGATACAGCAAGTTACCAAAGAAGGGAAAATGGACTGTTACTAAATAACAAGGCTCAGGACAGGTACTGCATCCCATAACACTGCATCCCATTACACTGCATCTCATAACACTGCATCCCATAACACTGCATACCATAACACTGCATACCATAACACTGAAGCACTGCATCTCATAACACTGCATCTCATAACACTGCATACCATAACACTGCATCTCATAACACTGCATCCCATAACACTGAAGCACTGCATCCCACAACACTGCATCTCATAACACTGCATACCATAACACTGCATCTCATAACGCTGCATCCCATGACACTGAAGCACTGCATCCCACAACACTGCATCCCACAACACTGCTAGCACTGCATCCAATGACACTGCATCCCATAACACTGCATCCCACAACACTGCTAACACTGCATGCCATAACACTGCTAGCACTGCATCCCATAACAATGAAGCACTGCATCCCATAACACTGCATCCCATAACACTGCATCCCATGACACTAATGGCACTGCATCCCATAACACTGCAATCTAATAACACTGCATCCCATAACAATGAAGCACTGCATCCCATAACAATGAAGCACTGCATCCCATAACAATGAAGCACTGCATCCCATGACACTTCTTACACTGCATCCCATAACACTGCATCCCATGACACTAATAGCACTGCATCCCACAACACTGCTAACACTGCATCCCATAACACTGCTAGCACTGCATCCCATACAACTGCATCCCATGACACTGGATTCCATAATGCTGCTGGTGCTGCATCCCATAACAATGCATCCCATAACAGTGTTGCACTGCATCCCATGACACTGAATCCCACAACACTGCTAGCACTGCATCCCATAACACTGCTATCACTGAATCCCACAACACTGCATCCCATAACACTGCTAGCACTGAATCCCACAACACTGCTATCACTGCATCCCATAACACTGCTAGCACTATATCCCATGACGCTGCATCCCATGACACTGGATTCCATAATGCTGCTGGTGCTGCATCCCATAACACTGCATCTCATAACACTGCATCCCATGACACTGAAGCACTGCATCCCACAACACTGCATCCCACAACACTGCTAGCACTGCATCCCATGACACTGCATCCCACAACACTGCTAACACTGCATCCCATGACACTGCATGCCATAACACTGCAAGCACTGCATCCCATAACAATGAAGCACTGCATCCCACAACACTGCATCCCACAACACTGCTAACACTGCATCCCACAACACTGCTAACACTGCATCCCATGACACTGCATCCCATAACACTGCTAGCACTGCATCCCATAACACTGCATCCCATAACACTGCAATCTAATGACACTGCATCCCATAACAATGAAGCACTGCATCCCATAACAATGAAGCACTGCATCCCATGACACTTCTTACACTGCATCCCATAAAATTGCATCCCATGACACTAATAGCACTGCATCCCACAACACTGCTAACACTGCATCCCATAACACTGCTAGCACTGCATCCCATAAAACTGCATCCCATGACACTGGATTCCATAATGCTGCTGGTGCTGCATCCCATAACAATGAATCCCATAACAGTGTTGCACTGCATCCCATGACACTGAATCCCACAACACTGCTAGCACTGCATCCCATAACACTGCTAGCACTGAATCCCACAACACTGCTATCACTGCATCCCATAACACTGCTAGCACTAAATCCCACAACACTGCTATCACTGCATCCCATAACACTGCTAGCACTATATCCCATGACGCTGCATCCCATGACACTGGATTCCATAATGCTGCTGGTGCTGCATCCCATAACACTGCGAGCTGAGCCACCACAGCCTTGAGTAGGAACCATCAGTCTACAATAACAAGCCATGTCCCAGGGCTGCAACCTTCCAGGGGCCAAACACTAAGACAGCACACAAGCTAGGATCATATGGTGTTTAAAAAGGACACAGCAAAGCCCTGAACTACGCCACTGCTGCAGACATCTAAATGAGCATGTGACCAGCAGGTGAGCTCCTCTGCAGCCCTCACCTCTTCTCCACCACCTCCAGGGTGAGGTGCAGCAGCTCCCTCTTGCTCTTCTCCCTCCTTTTGATCATCTCCAGGATGGTGACGGCTCTGCTCAGGTCCCTCCGCAGCTTCAGCATCTTCTCGTACGACGCCTCGTCGTTCTTGCGGTTCTGCACACGTCCCAGACGGAGGAGGGGCGAGTCAGTGGATGAGTTGGAACAGAGACCTCCCCCACCCCCTCCTCTCCACCCCAGCAGCAGGACTCACCTTCCTGGTCTGCATCTTCTCTGTGCGCCGGCGGAAGGCCACGTAGGGGTCGCTGGTGCTGGAGCCGTCCCTCCTCTCCTGCTTGACGGTGGGATGCAGCGTGCCGCTCTTGCACCCTTTCCTCTTGCGGCTCCAGTAGTCGTACACCTCCTGGATCAGCTCATCGTCCTCCTTCAGGAAGAGCTTGGCCTCCTGCAAGCTCAGCGCCTGGGATGGGGTCACAGGGACACGTCAAGCCAACACACCTCAGCAATGCTGCTCCCATCAACACCAGAAGCCCTACAGAGCTGTTAGTATTTCAGATATTTCCGTTCAACATGAATAAGAAACCATATTATGAATTCTCATTTGGAGCATGAAAAATTCAGATTCGTCATTTTGAAGCACGCCAAAAGACCATTGGCCAAGTCAGAGTGCGAGCATGTGTATGGATGGGCCCTCGAGAGCGAGAACAGCCCCCACCCCCTCGGAGCGAGGTGGGTCCACTTACCTGCTGGCCGCTGCCTTTCTCCAGACGGTCGATCATCTCCTCAAACTGCAGGGCGGTGATCTCAATCTTCTTCTTCAGCTTGTTCACAAACGCCTCGTCCTCAGAGTCCAGGTCATAGTCTGGCTGCTCTGCGTCCAGGCTGAAAGCTGACAACGTGGATACAAGGAACCCAGTGAGAACCTTCAAACAGCAATATTTCCTGTTTCTCATTCCCAGCAGGCATCACCCCCCCCCCCCCCCCCCCCCCACTCCCTACCCCTGTCCTGGTTTTACACATGCACCCTCGTGCATATTTTAAAAGGACTGGGGGGGGGGGAGAGGCAGACAGAGACACTCACGCACCCTCCTAGCACACACACTCTGTGATCTGGTGAGGAAGTGTGTCTGAGAGATGGTCCCCTGGGTCTACAAAGGGGCACCTCCAGACCGTGGCCCACTTTAACCCATCTGTTTTGGGCTGTGCTCGCCCACCCTTGCACCTACCCCCCTCCACAGTGCTGGAGTGTGCTCAAATGCTTTCAGACAGCAGAACACCTCTGGGATCACACAGCTGCTATTAGAGACACCCCAGGGGCCTGCCACAATCACTTACACATGCCACACACACACACACAAGACAAAACGCAGACACACACATGGTAATCACAAACATACACACTGCAGACGACACACTTCATACTGCAACATTAAGAGATTTAAACCACAGCGCTGCCCTTCTCAGTGCATGGACAGAAGCCAGCATGCCCCCATGTGACCCTAGCGTAGCGTCCAGCTGTCCACGCCAGCTCGCTCCTACTCACGCTGTATGTGAATGAGCTGCTTTGGCATCTTGAAGTCCCCAGGGTAGAGGGACTCGTAGTAGGCGATGTTGCTCTCTGCCTCGGGGACGGGGATCACCATGCTGTCCCTCTTCTCCCCGTACACCTGCTGCGCTGAGATGGCCCTCTGGAGGTGATGCTCCTGGAAACACAGAACACACACAGAACCTTAAAGGCCATCTGAGGTCTCTACTGTTGAACAGGGCCTGCTCCATGATTGGTCAGTCAGCAGAAGGAGCCCTCCAGCCAACAAACACCTTCCACATACAGGTACACAAACACTAACTAGGACACTGAAGATGCTGTATAGTCTAGTCGGTTCCTACTGGACGAAATATGGGTCAGGCAGCCAGCCAGAGCACTTAACTACTTTAGTAGTAAAACAGACATTTTATCTCCCCTCCATCACTCCCAGCTGTTATGTAAGATGCAGAAATATGGAGAGAGAGAGAGAGAGAGAGGGAGAGAGAGACGGAAAACAGGGTAGAGTGTCTGTGAGCGAGGAAGACTGACAGGTCCAGGCATCTGCTCCCCCTTCTCCTCCTCTCCCTCTGTGTTTACATTAGCTCACAGTCTCTCTGGAGCTCTGCTGAAGTGAAGCAGGAACCACCAGAACCATCAGAACCACCAGAACCACCAGAACCATCTGAACCATCAGAACCACCAGGAACCATCAGAACCATCAGAACCATCAGAACCACCAGGAACCATCAGAACCACCAGAACCATCAGAACCACCAGGAACCATCAGAACCACCAGAACCATCAGAACCCATCTCATCTTGTCTCTCAGTTCACACCCAAACTCAAGTCTTCAATCCCAAATCCAGGTTATGACACTGGACTCAATTCTTCAGGCCAATCCTTGGAAATGTACAATAGGCTACAACACAGATTCAGGAGGCTGAGCGGTTAGGGATCAGGCTGGTCATCAGAAGGTTGCCGGTTCAAATCCCACCTGTGCCAACATGATGTTCTGTCCTTGAGCAAGGCACTGCACCCTACTTGTGCCTGTACTTGCTCCAAGTCGCTCTGGATAAGAGCGTCTACTAAATGACTTCATGTAAACACACTGGCTGTACTACAGCTT
This sequence comes from Protosalanx chinensis, assembly GCA_030340685.1. Classification (NCBI taxonomy): domain Eukaryota; kingdom Metazoa; phylum Chordata; class Actinopteri; order Osmeriformes; family Salangidae; genus Protosalanx; species Protosalanx chinensis. Next base: position 463,238 of record CM059332.1, read on the forward strand.
CTCAACACTGTGGCATGATAGACTTCAGTCCCCATCCCTCTTTCTGATCAAAGCAGCAGCAGTGTGCTCAGTGTCTCCCCCTGGCAGGCAGGCAGGGTCACTGCAGCTCTCCAGACCCCACCTGTCTTCAGCACAGAGAAACTCAACAAAATGGAGGCTGGGAAACGAGTCACGTGACTCCTTTGTGCTTTCCGACACAATTATATGCAATTTATGAATATATAACACGACTTATGAACCAAATATCGAACCAATACACACACCGTATCACAGTAACAGTGAAACCCTGATAATACGTGCAGAAGCCGTCGTGTTCTACCGTGTGCACGGAAAAAAACAGACATGGCGTCCATTTTGCGCAAAGCTTGCGCAGACAAGATAGAGGTTCCTCTTATACTGTGCACATTTTTCCAAATCTCGTCTTGCTGCGCTGAAACATACCGATTCCTCCTCCTTCTCCATCCCTGTGGGCATCTGCGGCACAGCCCTGTTGATGGATGCATACTCGTGCAGGTCCGGTAGGTCCTCACAGCGGAATACCGGGAGAGGCTTGGAGGCGTCCAGCGCTCGAGCCCGGAACGACAACTTACTCATGTTTTATAATAATAATAATAATATAAGATGCAGCATAAATCTATCCGATCTGCTAAGAATCACAACAGTTCTGTTTCGAGTTATCATGGATGAATCTGTCACGTTGTCTTGCAGGAGAGGCAGACCCGGGCAGGCCCCGGGTGATGGTCTCTCTCTGTCCCCGGGTGTTGGTCTCTCTCTGTCGGTCTGTCTGTGTCCTGAGCTCCGCTCTCCCTCCCTGGATCAACACGCCAACATGGCGGACAACATGGCGGACATTACTAACTCCTCCAGCTCTCAGATCCTTCCTGGCGGCCCCCCCCAGCACCCCCCCCCCCTTGATCACTGAACAACCATTCCTGCACGGTGTCATGCGCGTGCGCGCTCGTCAGTCTTTGGAGAAAGGAGGGGGCGGGTGCGCGAGGAGGGAGGGGGGGGGGGGGGTGGTTGCGCGAGAAGGGGACTGGTACTCGAGGAGGGGGACCATAGGTGTACGCTGTTTTCTGGTATAACAGTGGATTAATAAAATCATGTATTCAAAACAGAAAAAGAACCGTGTCACATTTGTGACTCTTTCACTTGTCATCGTGATGAATAATAAAAAAATATATATATATAAAAAAAAGAAAAATGTGACTAAATGTTTGTCCTAAACTTTCTATAAACAACAAGATTCATCAGATCCATCCCAGTTTATATCATCAGATACTATTAATCAAAACCCTGTAGCGTCTCAGTTTACATTTTCATCACTTGGGTTCTCATAACTGATTTATCACTGTAAACAAGCTTCTGGTTCCTAATAATGAACAGATACAGTTAATCACAGCTCCATATATTGTGCTGCAACACATGTAGAAGGAGCAGCATTGATTCACATGTAAGTTTACATTTATCAGACCATATCATTTATTTGCCCAAGGACACAAAGTCATGTTGGCACAGCCAGGGTTTGAACCAGGGACCTTCTGATTACTAGCCCAACACCTTAACCGCTAAGCCACCTGACTCCTAAGAATGATCTCTTTAGTGCATACACTATGTTGCTACAGTTACTTTATAATGTTATTTTTATTTAGCAGACGCTTTTATCCAGAGTGACTTACAGCAAGTACAGGGACATTCCCCCTGAGGCAAGTAGGGTGAAGTGCCTTGCCCAAGGACACAACATCATGTAGCCACAGCCAGGAATCAAACTCACTTACCCACTGAGCCACCTGACTCCCTAATTATATCAATGTGTGTTTGATCTGCCTGGCAAAACTATGTGTAACAAAAGATGAACTATATTTGTGAAAATAATCCAATCTGGAAGATAAGGCGGCAGGTCAGGTTAGAGCCTGCAGGGTTGATGCTGATGGTCAGTGGGAGCTGTGTCTTGGTAAATGTCGCCCCCTAGTGTTAACTACTGAAGGGTTTACTGAATTGATTTTAAGGCCTGAATTAATCCTCTTATGTGAATAAGTCATCTAAATGTTCTCTTCTGTGATATTTAGCTTCACTATTCAGCCAAGTTTGCCCATTTTCAGGATTAGTTTGGGACTGAATACTTTTATTTTCGTACATCCCATTCAATAAGGAATATTTGTTTATTCAGTATTGTTAATAACAACATATTTTAAATTAAACCGATGGATCAGCCATTGACTGTTCTTCATTTTTAGGTACACACACTTTTTCAAATGAATTGTAGCACCTCAAATTCAAATATCCGCAAACCTGGAGTCATATCAGCTAACCTGGAGTCACAGTTAGCTAACCTGGAGTCACATCAGCTAACCTGGAGTCACATCAGCTAACCTGGAGTCACAGCAGCTAACCTGGAGTCACAGCAGCTAACCTGGAGTCACAGCAGCTAACCTGGAGTCACATCAGCTAACCTGGAGTCACAGCAGCTAACCTGGAGTCACAGCAGCTAACCTGGAGTCACATCAGCTAACCTGGAGTCACAGCAGCTAACCTGGAGTCACATCAGCTAACCTGGAGTCACAGCAGCTAACCTGGAGTCACAGCAGCTAACCTGGAGTCACAGTTAGTTAACCTGGAGTCACAGCAGCTAACCTGGAGTCACAGCAGCTAACCTGGAGTCACAGCAGCTAACCTGGAGTCACAGTTAGCTAACCTGGAGTCACAGCAGCTAACCTGGAGTCACAGCAGCTAACCTGGAGTCACAGCAGCTAACCTGGAGTCACAGTTAGCTAACCTGGAGTCACAGCAGCTAACCTGGAGTCACAGCAGCTAACCTGGAGTCACAGTTAGTTAACATGGAGTCACAGTTAGTTAACCTGGAGTCACAGCAGCTAACCTGGAGTCACAGCAGCTAACCTGGAGTCATAGCAGCTAACCTGGAGTCACAGTTAGCTAACCTGGAGTCACAGCAGCTAACCTGGAGTCACAGTTAGTTAACCTGGAGTCACAGCAGCTAACCTGGAGTCACAGCAGCTAACCTGGAGTCACATCAGCTAACCTGGAGTCACAGCAGCTAACCTGGTGTCACAGCAGCTAACCTGGAGTACCAGCCGTATGGAGTCCAGCCACAGGAGTTGACAGTGGACTTCCTGGTCATCATCCACTGGGTAAAGATAACAAAATCCACTGGTTTTGGGGACCTGGGAAAAGAAAGATCATCAAATGAGTTACATGGAAGAGTGAATCCAAACCTTCAGACTGGATTACAGTCAGAAGCTTTATTACAGTCTTGTTCACAGCTAGATAGACAAAGCCTATGTAATGACAGTCACCTGTCTGAGGACTGAGGCTAACACACACTCAGAACACACGTGATGAAGCATGATAGCCACACCAGGGCAGTGAGTGAGGACTGTGACTGGACATTTCCACAGTGCAACTCTATCGCCACCTAGAGCCAGTTAAACCTCAGTGTTTCTGACAGGTCAGGACTTGGCTGTCACACACATCAGCCGTCATCTTGTGTTCAGCCTCACTGCGCTGAAGGAGTCATCGTTGTAATCCTGTTCTTTATATGTAGAATTGTAGTCTGTTAAATCACAGCAGGGAGCCAGGTGATGTGACTCCTTCTTCTATCAAACAAACATTCATGCAAGGCTGTTTTAATCCGTCTACTATTCTATTCCTTCATTTTTCTGTCACAAAGAGAATCATCACACTGTGACAGGACAACGAGGGGGGATTTCCTTATATCTTTCAGAGACAGAGAGAGGGGGAGACAGATTGTAGTGATGTGTTGTTCGTGAACAATTCGTTGAACGAATCAAAATGAACAAATCTTCATAAAGACTCGGGAATCACGAGTCCTCTCAAAGAGTGATTCAAAGAACTGAGTCTGTAAGATGATCCGAACTTCTCATCACCATCAGCTTGGTCTTAATGCAGTCTTCCTCTAGAGGGCAGTGCAGATCAACAAAGTGGCACATCACTGGAATCTGCAACTTTTTTTCTTCTGATTTTCATCCTACTTTTTCTGTATACTAGGGACAATTCTGTTGTCACAATGTCCAATTATCCTACCGCATGCATGTCTTTAACGGTGGGAGGAAGCCGGAGTGCCCGGAGAGAACCCACAGTAACACAGGGAGGACATGCAGACTCCACCCAGAGAGAACCCACGGTAACACAGGGAGGACATGCAGACTCCACCCCGAGAGAACCCACGGTAACACAGGGAGGACATGCAGACTCCACCCCGAGAGAACCCACGGTAACACAGGGAGGACATGCAGACTCCACCCAGAGAGAACCCACGGTAACACAGGGAGGACATGCAGACTCCACCCAGAGAGAACCCACGGTAACACAGGGAGGACATGCAGACTCCACCCAGAGAGAACCCACGGTAACACAGGGAGGACATGCAGACTCCACCCAGAGAGAACCCACAGTAACACAGGGAGGACATGCAGACTCCACCCCGAGAGAACATGGTCGAACCCGAGATTCGAACTCATGATCTCCTTGCTGGGAGGTGAGAGCACTAAGCGCTCTGCGACCGTGCCCCCCCCCACTGGAATCTGCAACCTTACACTGCTTTCTCATGGTCTGACGTCACAGATCTCTCAGCTTAGAGAGGACAGACAAAGGTCTGCTGTTTGAACATGATTTGAACAAGTCATTATCTTATTAATACATCATATCATTGAGTTTCATCCCCTCATAATCACACAGCTGTATATTTTGGCTGGACGTTAGTCATGGTGATACTTGATTGTCACTGTGCAAAGCAGCAGAAGCCAGCATCAGATCAGAGACGTGTAGCAGTAAGTCTGTTAGGGGAGTTTGGTCTTGACATGGAGAGAGAGAAGCTCTTTGGGGAGGAGTACAGAGAGCCTCTATCCTTATCCAGTCGATGTTCTTCAGCTCTGGAAGCCATTAAACTCTCTTCCGTCATGGCTGGTACTGAGCAGTATCCATAGCATTAGAGAGCCCAACATCAAGGCCAGGATCTGAAGCAGAGCCTCATCCAGAGGATCCAGCTGCTCTGTCTCCTGAAGCCCAGAGGCCTGGTCCTCCCAGTCCCCATCAGAGGCAGGTCACATACAGAAACATTCCTTACAGGGTCATCTGGGGTAAAATTCATCTGCACAGCTGAAATGGGATAAAAGTACCTTTTATATGTGCCTCCTGTTCATAACACTTATCTAAGATTGGAAGGAGGTGTGATTGAAAGAACTCATTCCGGTTGATTCATCAATTGTTCTTGATTCTTGTGACCACAGGGAACATGAATGACGTATGCACTTGATGCATGCACTACTCTTCAAAACATGCTATTTAATGTTCTGTACAAACAAAAGCCACCAGTTTCTGCTGTTTTAAACAGAAGAGGAACAATAGAGCATCAGAGTAACAGTGTTGCTCCCCGTGAGCAGGGTGGAGCTGTGGAGGCTTAGAACAGGAAGAATACTGGAAATGTTCTTCTTGAAAGATCTAGAAACGACCCCTTATTAGTCCCCTAATGGGGACATTTCAGAGGCGCACACATTTATTCAATACATTGGCCAGGATTCGAACCCCCACCGGGAATGAAACCTGGGCTGGTTGGCAAGAATCCTACCACTGAACCATCGGTGCTGCCCTCAGCTACAGACCCTCAGACTAGTGTGTGTAGTCACTCTGCCAAACTCTGCCTCCAGGAAACAGCATTCCTTGATTAATATTCTGTCATCATATCATCAATTTTCATAATAAAGGATAGTTATCAGAGTGTTGTGTACATTTAGCCTGCCAGTGGATTCAAATGGTTTCCGCAATTATGTTCGTGAAAGAAAGTTACAATGAACCAAACCAACCGAAGATGGATTCATGTTTATAAAAAATAAATACGAGTAAAACAACGTCATAAAATAGTTTTTATAATAGCTTTACACCACTTTAATACCCACCCACAACCTTCCTTCTTACCTCTACACTGAGGAGGAGACTGAGCCTCTCCAAGCATGGATGACCTGGCTCTGCTCGCTGTTCTCCAGCCCTGGATATGGAAATGTCAAGGCCCTGATGAATCTATGGACCTATAAGGATGAGAAGACCTTCATATACAACAAGGATCACCAATCCTGGTCCTCGAGGTCCGTTGTCCTGACAGTTTTCAATGTTTCCCTGCTCCAGCACACCTGCTTCTAATGAATGGGTCGTTATCAAGCTCTGTGGAAGCCTCATAACGACCCTTTATTAGAATCAGGTGTGCTGGAGCAGGGAAACATCAAAAACTGTCAGGACAGCGGACCTCGAGGACCAGGATTGGTGATCCATGATATACAAGGTCAACTTCCACTTTTACCTGAAGTGGGACTTTTTTGGACAATATTCCTGTATTTCTTTTGGCAGGATATACAAAATCGTATTATCGCCAATTGAGGTTGATAACAAACAGAGGAAATATGTATTATCCAAAGTGTCTGTAAGGATATTTGTATGTAAATAGCTTGTGGTGTATAATCATGTTTATTGTTGCAGTTTGGATGATGTGATAATGAGACAAATAGAGGAGCTAAAGATACGTGAAGATGTGGAGAAGATGTGGAGAAGATGTGGAGAAGATGTGGAGAAGATGTGGAGAAGATGTGGAGAAGATGTGGAGAAGATGCAGAGAAGATGTGGAGAAGATGCAGAGAAGATGTGGAGAAGATGTGAAGAAGATGTGGAGAAGATGTGGAGAAGATGTGGAGAAGATGTGGAGAAGATGCAGAGAAGATGTGAAGAAGATGTGGAGAAGATGTGAAGAAGATGTGGAGAAGATGTGAAGAAGATGTGGAGAAGATGTGGAGAAGATGTGGAGAAGATGTGGAGAAGATGTGGAGAAGATGTGAAGAAGATGTGAAGAAGATGTGGAGAAGATGTGGAGAAGATGTGGAGAAGATGTGGAGAAGATGTGAAGAAGATGTGGAGAAGATGTGAAGAAGATGTGGAGAAGATGTGGAGAAGATGTGGAGAAGATGTGGAGAAGATGTGGAGAAGATGTGAAGAAGATGTGGAGAAGATGTGGAGAAGATGTGGAGAAGATGTGGAGAAGATGTGAAGAAGATGTGGAGAAGATGTGGAGAAGATGCGGAGAAGATGTGGAGAAGATGTGGAGAAGATGTGGAGAAGATGTGGAGAAGATGTGGAGAAGATGTGGAGAAGATGTGGAGAAGATGTGGAGAAGATGTGGAGAAGATGTGGAGAAGATGCAGAGAAGATGTGGAGAAGATGTGGAGAAGATGCGGAGAAGATGCAGAGAAGATGCGGAGAAGATGCGGAGAAGATGTGGAGAAGATGTGGAGAAGATGTGGAGAAGATGTGGAGAAGATGTGGAGAAGATGTGGAGAAGATGTGGAGAAGATGTGAAGAAGATGTGGAGAAGATGTGGAGAAGATGTGGAGAAGATGTGGAGAAGATGTGGAGAAGATGTGGAGAAGATGTGGAGAAGATGCAGAGAAGATGCGGAGAAGATGCGGAGAAGATGCGGAGAAGATGTGGAGAAGATGTGGAGAAGATGTGGAGAAGATGTGGAGAAGATGTGGAGAAGATGTGGAGAAGATCCCCTCCTGATTGAGATGTCGGAGCTCGTTCCATGGAGAACGTTCTGCATGTTCTCCACTCAATCACACGGTTTACTGCAGTATTCCTGACGGAACTGAATTACCTGACTAAAATGCACTGTACAGAGCTGAAATTGACTTATGACCCTTTTTCTCATACTGTTCCTTTCACTATCCATCCCCCCTTCTTTCTCTGTCTCTCTCCCTCACAAACACACACAAAAACACACACACACACACACATTCAATTTCATCTTCAGAAGGAGTATAAATAAATCCCATTTACAGGGAGTGAGAGGCTTCCACATTTTCCCTCATCCATTTCCCCCCTGGGTGGCCATTCAAACATATTCATAATGTACCCATAATAACTTCCACCAACTGCATGAGTGTTGTGTGGGTCAGACGGTTTGACACTTTTAGAAGCCACGGAGGTTTAGAAGAAGACAGTTCAATATCAAACAGACAGACAGAGATCCATACAGCATGCGCACACACACACAGTCTCAGAGGCAGTTTATCTCTCAAAGTCTTTTTCTCACGCCCACCATTTACACACAAGGATATTTTGCACGCACACGCATGTGGAACCCCCACGCACACACACACGCACACACACACGCACCGACAGACACAGACAGATTAAGAGATGAAAGTCTCTGTCAGGATTATTCTGCAACCTGTCCTGCTGTTTTACATCAGTATGGGACAGTGTCTGTTCTCTGTAGTAGGCAGAACTGCACAGTTGATGCTGGCCTTTAAATCAGTGTTTTTGACTGCTGCCTCGTCAGCCTGTTCTAACAGGCTCTGTTCCCCATTAGCTCAGCAAACAGCCCTGCACAGCAGGTCTACATAACTGTGTGGAAAGCAACCTTTCACAGTTTGGATCTCATGCACGTTTGTAAACCATATGAATAAAATAATCCTATCAAGGTTTATAGAAACTCTTGGCATCTTCTGGTCTGGTGCTGGAATGACCCTGTTCTCCTGTTCTAAGATGTGGTTCACCATGGACCCTACATTCCTCCAGGTACACACACACAAAACACCACATGCTGTAGCGCTCTTACATCCAATCTAATACACACACAGACACACACGCACACACACACACACCTACACACACACACATACACACACACACTTACACACACACACACACACACACCTACACACACACGCACACACATACACACACACACCTACACACCTACACACACACACACACACACACACGCACACACACACACCTACACACACCTACACACACACTGGGTGGAGTCCAGGTCCACTGGCCCACATGGATCCCTGTGATGAAGGAGACTGACCCTCCTGGAACACACACACACCTGGAAGAGTCACAGAGTAAAGTACTAAACAGCTGACACATGCACATGTCATGTTAAACATGTCTGCAATAATGACCTTATCGTCACATAAGACATGCATTCTACTGCAAAGTTCCCGTTAGGTCAAGATGGAGGTGTCCAGCAACAGGCACCAATGGCCAAAAAAGTCGAAGTATTCGTCAGGATAAAGTGAGCTTTCAGCCGGTGGAACATAAAAGTAGAAACACTATACCTGGATAAAGCTTTGGATGTCCAGATTTGCCCACAATAAAAATGTAATCATTAAAAAGGAGAGTTGTGCCTGAAGTCATCAACACACTTCCATCTGCTGCTAAAGGACATTTCAAGTAATATGATCGTGTTCTTTCCATCCAGGATACACTTTAGAGACCAAGTAAACAAAGAGTAAGTATTCACAGCAACAAAACTAGAGACCGTATCTAATGTTCAATCTCAATGGAACATTGGAAAAGGAACAGCTATAATGTGACTTTTATTGCATCTTAAAATGAGAGTAGACTTGACTTAACTTGATTTCCACCAGGCAGGCAGTGAAATAATAACGTAATAGAACATATCTACCCTCATCTAGTAAGGAAATTCAACGTCATTTACTTCACTAATAACAACGACAATATTGATTTCCATTTTGAATAACCCTTCGTGAAACAACCAAAAATTTCTGAGCCTGTGAATTTGGTACAAATAGATGTCTGTGGTGCCTGAGAGGCCCTGGGTGTGGCAGGTGTTGGTGGCATATTCTAACCCAGCTTTGGGCTCCTCTCATGGGAAGAGGGACCTCACCATGACTCCCTCTGTACTTCCAGGAACAGTTCATGGGCTGGAGATCAGGCTCCTTCATACTGATCCAGCAGCAGGTAGCAGCCGCTCACATCCTCTAATGTTTCAGGGTTCTGGCTGCTCAATGAGCTCTGGAACTGGAGTCAAACACACGAGGACCACATGCTGGCAGAGAGATGACAGAATGAGAGCCGCCTCGTTTCAGATTCACATCTACTTCCCACTGAGCTGGAATACTCTGTTCCTAAACAAACATAGTGTGTCTCTGTCTCTCTTCTTCATAACACACTGAGGAGATAACCTGAAAGAATCACCATCTTCAGTAGCTTTTACTCTGTGACTGGAATTCAAATTCCACATTAGTTTGTATCAGGGCACATTTCCCAGATTTAGGTCAAACTTGTTTATAAAATAAATAAGTGTCTACTTCAGTATTGCCTATATTAAAGGAAATAACTTATAATGGAACACGATTCAGATTTTTTTTCTCCAGATTTATTTATGATAGTTTTGAAATGCAGAATAATTTTCCAGAGAAATTAGATGCATAAATGAATCTGTACAAATAATCCTGATTAATCATGTAGCTCCAAAAATAGTAGTTGACAGATGTATTAAGTGGGATATTTACAGAGAGCAGATTAATAGACTGAGAACTTTTATTTTTACTGAAAACAACTGGATTTTCTACTTGAGTTAAATATAGTATGAGGCCATGTTCTATTGTTATTTCCAGATGATTTCCAAATAGTTCTGTCCATGGGACGTCAACCCCATGTTCTAAATTATCCTGTATACAGTGTGGAGTTATATTGGTCTTCCACTCCAGAAATGAGGCCCTGATTTAGACACTAGTATTCTCTTGTGTTCCAACCTTAATTTTACCTTTTGTATCTGGAAGACGGACAGAGGAGCGATCCAGACAGCCAGACAGCCAGACAGTCGTCTGAAAATGAGGACATTAATCATCAGGATGGATAACAATGCGGAGAGAAATGCCATGAATATGTTTAGTAATAATGCAAGATGGAAAAAAAGCTTTACTAGCAATTTTACCTCTCATCCTATTTGCATTTTAATGCATTTTCAAAGTTTGATTTGTCATTTTTGGGGGGAGGGCCTCAAATTGACAGATGGTTTCTTGAAAATTATAAACAATCAGCTCTACGGAACGTTTAGTTATGGAAAATAATGGCAAGTTGGATGTACTTATCTAACGTAACACGCAAGTAGCTTATTCCATTCTGTAAAGCAAAGCATGACTATGTCAGTGTATTGATGCTGCTTTGGGCTTGGGTTATCTGGGCTAGGAGGCTTGGGGAACTTCCCCCCTGCAGATGCTGCTGAGATTGTCCCCTCCCAGCACCCTTACCAGACAGGGCGGCCACGGCCTTCCTATGACCCACAGACATTACTGCTCTGAGGCTGAAGCAGATGTTCTCCTCCCTGTATGACCCTCATGGAGCCTGGAGCCTGGCCAGGCTGGGGCCTCTGGGGTCGGGGCTGCATGTGGTGGAGGATGGGGGAGGATGTACCTCTTTAGGATGGAGGGGGAGGCCAGGGGGGAGCAGCTGGGTGATGTGCTCCTGTCCTGGATACTCTCTCCATGTCTGGTCTCCTTCCAGGCTGAGGCTGAGTCTCTCTGAGTCCCACCACAGTGTGCCAGGCTGGGGCAGCATGAGGGAGCCCAGCATACCTGTTGCTGGAGGAGATGGAGCGATGCAGGTTCTTCATGGAGGAGCAGGCTGCCATGGTGACAGCTCAGCGGCGACTGAGGGCCTGAGCAGCTGTCATGCAGGAGTTGGGGTCAGAGGTCAGCGGACGCTCAATAAAGTCCTGAGCCAGCTTGGACACGGAGGACCAGGCTGTGTGTGACAGGGAAACAGGAGGGGGGGGGGGGGGGGGGGGGGGGTGACCCTGCGGTAAATATCATGTCAACACTGAGTCCATTTCATTCACTCATACCGAAGGACTAAATTCATGTATGTGTATTAAAGTTACGAAAGTAAGACAGATTCCCCCGGCTCCCCCACGCCCACCCCCCCACCTGAAGTCCATTGCACCGTTAAATGTCAATAGTCATCAGATAAGACTGTGGCATTGTAATGTAGAAGCAGAGAACGAGCAGCCTGCCGTTCGCTGGACACTAGAGAGAGAGAGAATCAGAACTATTCTCAGCTTGTATGAGATTCATAACAGAGTCGCACACAGTCTTACATCTCAATGGTCTCTTCACTGTTGACTCAAATATCAAACTATATCCTGTGTCACTAAACAAAGACCACTTAGGAGCGTCTCACAACAGTAGATCATCACATCTCATATTTGCACAGAAGGCCATTTGAATCTATTCAATAAAACATGATTCTTTTGTTTTACTCGGTAGGTAGATAATATTGTATAATAGGTATGGTGGACATTTATTCTGTGGCCTTTAAATGACCAGAGTGGAATCCCAGAATCCTTTCTTCTGCAGATATTTGTGTGTCCTCTACAGAAGTTTTTATCTTTCAAACTTTAAAGTTTTGTATTAAGCAATTTTTCTAGAGCCTGACTTAATGTTATTGTGCTAATTCAAGCAGTGATTAGTATCCCTCAGGGTCAAGGAAAAAAACTATCCTGTTAATCAACTTCATTTCTCCTGGAAATTCTCATACGCAAAAATATGCTCACAATCAAGTCTGTGTTTTTGTTTTGATGTGTCTCTAATCACTGATTAGAATAAAGTCTGCAGGAAAAAGTGCTTCTCATCCTTGATTCAACCTTAAACACATGCAAGTAAAGAAGTTTAGCTCTTCCATTTGAATCCAGAAAATAGTTTTTTTTCCTCCTTCTTTTCTCTAACACAGTAATGGCAATTAATCAAGCATGAAATTGACAATTGCAAGATTGGTGCCAACGTGAGAAATTCAAAGAAGCAGGTCTTACTTATCCACACAGCGGTGGAGACAGCGTCTACAAGGCAGAGCAGCTCTGTGGAGAGAGAGCGTCTACAAGGCAGAGCAGCTCTGTGGAGAGAGAGCGTCTACAAGGCAGAGCAGGGCCCAGGTTACTAGAAACTGCTGCAGAGTAATAAACATGCATCTCACTGACTTCTGACTGTGTGATTATTTCACAGCTCAGTTTGTCTGGAAGAAAAGGAACTTGATTGACTTCTGGGTAACTTGCCAGCCTTGACTGTTCTTTTTAATGTGCTGTTTGATTTGCAGTTCTTCAATCATGGGTTGTCTATATTTCTTGTTGTGTAGATAGTACATCTATGACAGTACATCTATGATAGTACATCTATGATAGTACATCTATGATAGTATATCTATGATAGTACATCTATGATAGTACATCTATGATAGTACATCTATGATAGTACATATGTGATATTACATCTATGATAGTACATCTGTGATAGTACATCTATGATAGTACATCTATGATAGTACATCTATGATAGTACATCTATGATAGTACATCTATGATAGTACATCTATGATAGTACATCTGTGATAGTACATCTATGATAGTATATCTATGATAGTACATCTATGATAGTACATCTATGATAGTACATCTATGATAGTACATATGTGATATTACATCTATGATAGTACATCTGTGATAGTACATCTATGATAGTACATCTGTGATAGTACATCTATGATAGTACATCTATGATAGTACATCTATGATAGTACATCTGTGATAGTACATCTATGATAGTACATCTATGATAGTACATCTATGATAGTACATCTATGATAGTACATCTGTGATAGTACATCTATGATAGTACATCTATGATAGTACATCTGTGATAGTACATCTATGATAGTACATCTATGATAGTACATCTGTGATAGTACATATGTGATAGTGCATCTATGATAGTACATATGTGATATTACATCTATGATAGTACATCTGTGATAGTACATCTATGATAGTACATCTATGATAGTACATCTATGATAGTACATCTATGATAGTACATCTGTGATAGTACATCTATGATAGTGCATCTATGATAGTACATCTATGATAGTACATCTATGATAGTACATCTTACCTTAACGATCCCTCACAGGACAGAATTGACAGATTATTAGAAGATTCGAATTTCTGTGACAAATTAGGAAATATGTGACTGTTTTTATTGTCTCTCTTTTTGCCCATATTCTCTTTATTTTCTTCTTTCTTTCGGTTTCTTCTCCACCACAGTGAATCTGTGAAGAGCATCATGTTAGGGACACACCGAGACACAAACACACTCTGGGATTTGATTCTGTTTAGAGGGGAGAGAGGGGAAGCCAAGCCTCCCTGCTGCTGACTCTGTGTGGGTCTGGGAGACTAAATGAAAGACAGAGAGAAATAGAGTAACAGAGACAAAGATGGAGAGAAAGAAGTAGGAAATCAAATGAAGAGATTGGAGCACAGTATAGTCAGGGTATTCCCAGGGTCTCGCTGCAGTCTTGGACAACATCTTTTTAGAGCAGGAATATGAGGCATCACTAGACTGTGACTCTAGTTCTGTTAGCATGTGGCTACAGCCTTACCTGAGAAGACATCATTACAACACATGAAGGAGGTGCTGGAGGCTGGCCCACTCTAATGTGATTGCAGGAGGATAATTCACGCTTGAATAATGCAGAACTGCTTGCTGGCCTCTCAGACACTTCAAATATATTCTCAGTCTTGCAATACTGTTTCACCTAAGGGATTTTTATTTTGGTATAATATCTCACTTAGGTCAGGGACAGGAGAGAAGTAGAGATATCGCTTAGAGAACTCTTACATAAAGGTTTATCAAAATGTATAGATTTTCTGCCTTGCAATATATATATTTTGCTCTGATAATAGACCTGAAATAGGCAGGAGGAGACATTTCATTTCTGGTGAAATAATTCCCAACACGCTCACTAGGGGGCAGAATGAGCTTCTCCTTGTTGACTAGCTCATACTGATAAATTAAAACAGCAGATATACGTATGGGGTCATTACTGTGTGCCGGTTTTGCTCAAAAATCAATGAAACATCAAATTATAAAAGAGGACTGCTGACATAAGAAACAAGAACTGAGAAACACATTCACCTTGCATGCGGAGCACAGGCTGAGCGATGAGCATTAACGAGCCTCCACTTCTTCCCCTCCCTCCCTCCCTCCATCCCTCCCTCCCTCCCTCCATCCCTCCCTCCCTCCCTCCCTCAGTAAACGCATGAGTGTGAGTCTCCAGCACATGGCCTGGGGAGGGAGATGTCACACCTGTGGTGCACTGAGCCCCGAGGTAGCGTCTAGGCACACCATGTGGGGAGAGATGGAGGGATGGAGGGATGGAGAGACGGAGGGATGGAGGTTGAGACCCAGGCGCTCCAGGGTGTTTACACAGCTGAACAGGTTTCACCTCCATCTCGCCGTTTGGCCCCTGGATGACATGGGGGCCATTATTCTGCTGTCTGTGGCTCCACAGCTGCTTCTGTCCTCAGGTCTAGACTGTTTATTCTGTTCAGAGACAACATCTATGTTTAGAGGGCAGGGCTGGAATGAGGGGCTGCCTTTTATATGTTGTTAAACTGTAATGGCAATTTCAAAAGATATATTATCGGTATATCGTGACATGGTTTTATGGGGGTGTGTTAGTAGGTGTGCGGATGGTGAACAGAGGTCAGACACACTGTGAGTGATATGTCATCCATCAAAGATAGAACACTGTGTTGACGTCCTGCTTCACATGATGACTCAGTATTATCCTACAGTCCAGGAGGAGGACTGATCTTTCCAACAGTCATGAGGAGACACAGAATCATTCGTAGTTCAGTTAACCTTAACACAAACGCACTTAAAAAGATTTCATATTTACATCAGTTTACCACTAAACAACATGATAGAAAGAATTACATTCATTAAAATAATGTAAATGATCCAAAGGGATATGTAGTAAAGTGAATGCCTCATTTTGTGCAGTATCGCAATGACAAGCCAAAAGCCACAAGAACAATAAGGAGAGAGGGCATGACTTGATCTGAACCCAGCACCCTGTGGGGAGATCTTACATTCAGCAGACGCTCTTATCCAGAGTGACTCACAGCAAGTACAGGGACATTCCCCCCTGAGGACAGTAGGGTGAAGTGCCTTGCCCAGGAACACAAGGTCATGTTGCCACAGCTGGGGTTTGAACTGGAGATCTTCTGATTACTACGGCAACACCCTAACCTACTATGTCACATGACCCTGAGATCTCAATCTAAACCACCAGTTAACCTCAGGACTGATCTTTAGTCTAGGAAGTTCACTTCCACAACTAAACTAAAGGAAGGATTTCTTTTATGTGAGGAATGTTACTTTAGTTTTCACTCGCTTATTTTATTTCTTTGTTCATGACTCACACTTGCAGATGCTTTTCTTTCTGCCCACAATTAAATAATTAACAAATGTCTGCTCTGCTGTCAGACTTTCACACACAACCAAGGATTCCCAAAGTAGCACAGAGTTTCTAAAACTGTGAGAATGAAATGTGCCTCTCTGTGTCGGTGAATTTATTCAGCAGATCATAATAAATAAAATAAAAAGAATAGAAAATGAGCACAGACTTGGTAGCGTTTCAGCATTAAATGGAGCTGTGCAGAATCCCTCCCTCCTCTTAGCCTGAGGTGGTCCGGCCTCCAATACGACACACATTAAACCCTTTACAGAATAAGACAAATTAGCCTGGTGTGTCGCTGTCTGGCATGATGGTATTGTTCTCTTTGGTGGTCAGAGCAGCGGTAAACAGGAGGATAACAGACCGTGTTCAGAGGAAGAGAGGCTCTCTAGTACCACACAGAAATGTCAGCCACATCCCCCAGAGTTCAGATCCACACAGACATTAAAGCCACTGAATAATCCAGTCTTGGGTATAATCAGCGTGAAGGAACAGAGCTGGAAATTTAGCAGCACAGACGAGGTTGGGCAAAACACAGGCAGCTCCGAATATCCATCTCATTTATACTGAGAGCGTTGGTGGGATGAGAGGAGGGAAACAACCCAGGAAGTAGAGGTTCCCCCTTAAGCCCTTTTCAAAACTCAGACATAAAACGGAAACACCCAAACAAGCTTATGCTTCCCCTTCAGATGTTTAAACATACAAACTCAATTTGCTGGAAGGGATAAATAAATGGCAAACATTCAGTCCTACCAAAGAATAGTCAGTTCAATTATTTACAGTGTTTTACTGGGAAGGTAGAAATCATGAGTATTTGCATCTGATGTTAGTTTCTTCCAGGATCATAAAGACTCTTATTGAGGGACTTGTTGCTCTTTTGCTTAGTTGTAACCCGATTTGAAATGCCTGTACTCGCTGTGAGGTATATTATTATTTCCTACAGAGACACTATTGCACGTTTGAGATGCATGCCATGTGATTTAACTTGTTTAACTGAATGTTCTTGTGGTTCTTCTCTTTGGCACTTGTTGGGTTTCACACAATATATGTTTCATAATCTATAAACCAGCAATGTTTGGGGATATCATGTTGTTATGATCAGTGAACGATGCTCTTTTGTAAAGCTCTCTCTTGGAAATTGCTTTGGATAAAAGCGAATAAATAAATTTAATTCATGTGTGTTATGTAAATAGTTAGCATACAGTGTGTGTGTATGTGTGTGTGTGTGTGGGCTGCCTGAGGGGAACACATTGTAATAGTATCTGACTGCCAAACACATATTCACACACAAGTTCAGACACTAAGATGGAAAGAAGACCTGGATGTTAAAGATGTCCAATACTCAGTACTGAGCACTTGATTTATGTCTCTGTTTACTTGGGGCTGAACCACTGGCTTTTTAGATGAGGGGTGGAGTAAATCAAGCACACCTTAAGTAGGCTTACTGGCTGTGGTTGTTTTTTTTAGCCTAAATGATCAAGATACTCACCTCTCCTTGGAAGCTGTGTCTGTCTGTCCCCATGGTCCTGTAGAATCTAGGCTGCCACAAAGATCACTGAACCACTCAGCAGGAGGTAGGAGATGATGAACATGACCCCCATGAAACACATGACCACGCACACACATACAGGGTCTCCTCAGCATCACCTCAGGGGCCATACAGGGTCTCCTCAGCATCACCTCAGGGGCCATACAGGGTCTCCTCAGCATCACCTCAGGGGCCATACAGGGTCTCCTCAGCATCACCTCAGGGGCCATACAGGGTCTCCTCAGCATTAACCTCAGGGGCAGTGTACTCCGGGGTCCCGCAGGTAGTTGCGAAGTCTCAGTCAACTTTTACACACCCATCACTTCCTCCGGCTTCTGGGTCTCTGCTCCCCCCCCCCCCCCCCCCCCCCGCTGCCCAGCTCTAGAACCATGAAAACCTGCTGGTCTGTCAGAAACCTGCCTCCGCTAGCTGCACAGCGTTAGCATGGTACAGCCTGCACTGCACTGCTAACTCTGAGACCCAAACCTGCCTCCCATCAGGAGCCTCCATCATCCTCACAGCCGGGCTGTGCTTCTGAGCTCCACACACTGCATGGCTCAACCTGCCACAGTCTACCAGGGCCTTCATATCATGCTGAGTATGGGCAAGAAGAACAGCATAGTTAAGCAGAGTTATGTACAGTTTGGAAAAATGGGTTTGTAGTTCTTCAACAGTGCAATTGTGGTTTCAAATTCCTAAACTTATTTGAATGGGCCTAAATAATGTGAAAGCATATACACAGTTACATTGTTTTGTTTAATGTCGCAATTATGCAACAGGAAAGCATAACTTCAAATTCATGAACACATTTAAATGACTGTAATAATTTTACCTTGCTAGAACTCAAGGGTCTAATTCATCCCTGTAATATCTTTTCTCTGCTTCTGTCCATCATAGATCAGTCAGATGCCTCCAGCTGATGGTCTGGATCCATCCTGGTCTCCTCAGGTTTGGTTTAGCGATACTGCGGATCACACAGACACACAGCCGAGTTTCCAAGTATCCATGAGAACCTTTCTAGTCCAGCAGCCCATTTCTAAAACTGGAATAAAGAAATCCATGGAGAAACAAAGGCAGTGAGCTTCACTCTTTGAGCAACTTTTTAAGACCTGTTCTTAGTCATCACACATATGAGGAGAGCCCAGTACTACAGGAACGACCCACAGGCAAGAATCTTTGTTGGGATTGGAAGAACAATGAAGACGGGTGAGATGGAAGCTGTGATTGGACAGCCTCCAGGCATGTGCAGGATTCGCTTTCTCCATGCAGGTGTGGCAATAACAAAATACCATTTATTTACACCCAGCAGGTGTGTAGAGTCCCAAGATAACAGAACCTGACATCTCTGGAATACCAAACATCCCAAGACAGTTCATATTAACACAGCTTTAGTGATGACTGGCCTCGGGCCTTCTGTAATTATAAGTGTAATATCACAGTGCTGCAAGGCTGTGAAATCAAACTAGCAGGGACTGTGAACAGGGATCATGAATGTGATGATAAACAAATCTGTAGTTGTGGTGCGTATCATTGTAGGATACTGACAATTATTTCCACATTTGCATACCAGAGTGTGGTGTCACTCTTCCTAAACCAATATCACATTTTTATTACTTGTCTCTATCACTAATGGAATTAGCCTACATCTAACCAAGCCTCATGAGAGACGAAGCCATTTTTATTCCAAAAGAGTGAATGCCAGTGTTTCTCATTACTTCAAGATCTGATCTCAGCCGTGTCGGTCCCTGCTGACGACTCACACTAGAGTTTGGAGACTTTGGAAAAGTGCCTTGAATTTCCCCTCAATGTCATTCAACATTGTGAGGCTTCACTTTCTTCATCTCAACGTAACGTTTATGCGGTGTCATCACAGAGGGAGTGGATTCAAACTGCAGTCTAGCTTCCCTGACAGTGTGATATGTGAAGCTTTTATTCAGTATAAATATAACTCTTTCACTCTCTCACACACAAACACGTTGATGCATAGCAGCGACTGCAGACTGATACACACACACACACACACACACACATGCAGACATGCACACACACACACACACACATCAGCAGTGAGGTGGTAAATCGTCTCTCTCAGAAGGTTTCCTCCAGGGAGTTGGCAGTACGCTGCTATCGAGCTGCTATCTGATTACCGAAAGGCTGTCCAGGGTTATAAATGAACCACAACATGTGTGTGGTGTTGGTAATGCTGCGGCCTTGGGAGAGCTGAAACCTATTACAGGTTGCAGTGAATCAGATTAGGCTGGAGATGTGGTCAAGAGGACCTGGCTGTTGTTTGCTAGTCCAGTTCATTATCCTGTTTTGCTGGTTGAAGGGCATTATCAGGATGAATCACCTCCATCTGATGATTTGGTTTTGATTGTTTAAACTGGTTGGGATTAGAGGCAGTGTTCATGTGTACGAGTGATTTTGAAATGTTGATAAAGTTGTAGTTTCATGTGGCTGTCTTGAAGGTGTCCATACTCCGCCAAGATTATCCACGAAAAAATAATGAAAAAAACATATTGGCCTAAAGTTGTAAAATCAGCACAATATCTCAGGTCTCAGTACTAAAAGGTGTAAAAACAGCTATTTTATATCAAGACGTCTATTCTTGATGAGTTACAGACCACACACAGATGATTCTGCAGCTGTTTGTGGCACGTGCACACACACACACACAACATCCTATAAGTATACTTTTCTGTGCACAGAAAGTGTTTTTTTGTAATGACCACAAATGCCTCTGGCCTGATATACTCTCATGCAGATCAATCTCACCAACTGGTGTTTTTGCATTCACAGTGAAGCTTGTCAGAAGTAGGCAGTCATTAACTGAGTTCATTAAAGCCTCCCTTATTAATCAACAGCATGCAGCACATCATGTTAGTTTGAAACAAACACACAAACACACAAACACAGGGAGGTCTGATACCTGGTGACTGATCACAAGCTCCAGAGAAGCACATAGATCAGTACTGAGGACAACACTCGCTTTTTCACACCGGGGAATCTGGACCACGCCTTTTTTTTACAATCCAGAAGAATGACTGCAGTTTCCAGGCAGCTCTGCACCAATAAGGGAAGGGGGGGAGGGGCCTGAGCACAATGGGAGGGGAAACCAAACTAATTAGAGTGACAAGTGAGGCAGGTTTATCAGAAGAGGAGGCAGGATGCTGCCTCATGAAGGCAGCAGGTTTATCAGAGGAGGAGGCAGGATGCTGCCTCATGAAGGCAGCAGGTTTATCAGAGGAGGAGGCAGGATGCTGCCTCATGAAGGCAGCAGGTTTATCAGAGGAGGAGCAGGATGCTGCCTCATGAAGGCAGCAGGTTTATCAGAAGAGGAGGCAGGATGCTGCCTCATGAAGGCAGCAGGTTTATCAGAGGAGGAGGCAGGATGCTGCCTCATAAAGGCAGAAGGTTTATCAGAGGAGGAGGCAGATGCTGCCTAATGAAGGCAGCAGGTTTAATCAGAAGAGGAGGCAGGATGCTGCTCATGAAGGCAGAAGGTTTATCAGAGGAGGAGGCAGGATGCTGCCTCATGAAGGCAGCAGGTTTATCAGAGGAGGAGGCAGGATGCTGCCTCATGAAGGCAGCAGGTTTATCAGAGGAGGAGGCAGGATGCTGCCTCATGAAGGCAGCAGGTTTATCAGAAGAGGAGGCAGGATGCTGCCTCATAAAGGCAGAAGGTTTATCAGAGGAGGAGGCAGGATGCTGCCTATGAAGGCAGCAGGTTTATCAGAGAGGAGGCAGGATGCTGCCTCATGAAGGCAGCAGGTTTATCAGAAGAGGAGGCAGGATGCTGCCTCATGAAGGCAGCAGGTTTTTCAGAGGAGGAGGCAGGATGCTGCCTCATGAAGGCAGCAGGGTTTATCAGAGGAGAGGAGGCAGGATGCTGCCTCATGAAGGCAGCAGGTTTATCAGAAGAGGAGGCAGGATGCTGCCTCATGAAGGCAGCAGGTTTTTCAGAGGAGGAGGCAGGATGCTGCCTCATGAAGGCAGCAGGTTTATCAGAGGAGGAGGCAGGATGCTGCCTCATGAAGGCAGCAGGTTTATCAGAGGAGGAGGCAGGATGCTGCCTCATGAAGGCAGAAGGTTTATCAGAGGAGGAGGCAGGATGCTGCCTCATGAAGGCAGCAGGTTTATCAGAAGAGGAGGCAGGATGCTGCCTCATGAAGGCAGCAGGTTTATCAGAGGAGGAGGCAGGATGCTGCCTCATGAAGGCAGCGTCCTCAGGGACTGTTGACGGATTCTCCAATTTTCTTTTTCATGCAGCGAAGATTCGCCGGCCAAGAAAGCGACTGAAGACGAATAGTCTGTGACGTCGTGATTGAACAAATCATGTACATTGTGCAAAGCTGGCAAAATGGATTCAGGTGATGGACTGAGTCACACTCGGTGCTCAGGGTGTGACATTTGGTTGTACACACTCATGTGGGTAATTAATGAACATCATTCTTAATTGCTCTTTATCAGTTAGGGTCATGAAAACATGGTCGGAGAGAGGGTGGCTTGCTTGTGCTACATGAGACTTAGTCTGAACTGCCGCTGCAAAGCAGCACACAGCTCAGGAAACACCACTGTCCTGGTAAAGATGTGCAAGACACTGGAAGTGTGTAAAGACACGTGTGAACAGCTTTGCACTCCTACAGTGTACTTCCCCCCCGGCACATTAGATCTTCTGCCCTTCACACCAAAGTTTTCTCTAGAACAAAGTAATATTGTTAGTTTAACTATTGGATATATTGTCTGCACATGTGAGACTTATGAACTTTTGTAAACCTGACCTTTAAATGTGTTCTTGGAAATAAAGGTTAAAATACCTCTCCAGAACTCCCACAATATATGGTTGTCTTATATATGAAAACCTTCATATTGTATCTTTGTTCATTGTCAGAAAGAGATGTAAAAAAATGGTAGCAATAACTGTAATGGTGCATTTATTGAATATAATTGAAAGATACAGATGTAGATATCGGACCACTGCTATTCTTTCCTTTGTTCCCCAATAAGAGTTCATTTCAGATTGATTTGAACTAGCGACCTTGTCTAAACTAATTCATCAAGCAGACAATGAGACCTGATACTCCAGCCTCATTTTCTGAAGAAATAGTCAATTCAGATTATTAAATTAAAGAAAGTGATAGAGGCCTCTCTTATCATACTGATGGGAAATGTAATATCTTTAGAACATCCATCACTCAGAGAGGAAATGCATTTAAATGTGTGGATTTTTTCCCCCCAAAGATTGGAAAATGTTCTCTGCTTGAAAGAAGGAATTTTAATTTAAAAAAGGCACGTTAACTGACTACTACTATCAGGTCCTCGCTGACTGCAGGGTTAGAGGAGCTTCAGTACAGGGAGCCTGATCTGACATGGGGAGTTAGTTATTACAACCTCACCAGAGGAAGACTACAAGTGTGGAGTCCTGAACCCAGGAAGCAGGGGTGACCTTGCTGTGACCTTTCCTCTCACCCCCCCCCCCCCCCCACCCCCCCCCCCCCCCCCCCCCCCCCCTCTTCAGAGCTGAGTGCAGCACATGCAGTACAGACAGAGCATCTCTCTCCACTCAGACACCACAGAGCAGCTCTGCTTACATCCCCACTCCCATCCAGCCCCTTCCTGTCTTATCAGCCAGTCGGATCACCTGCTCACAGGTATGTGTCAATCCACAGCGTCTCGGATAATCAGCTCAGGTTGAAAAAGCCCAACAGGATGATGGTGTGAGGATTCTGGTTCTACACAGTTGAAATAGGCAGCTTTTCAGGAAACCATAGTTAATACATGACTTCCTGTTGTACTAGGAAGTGATGGTGATCAGGAACTGCTACGACTGTAAAGGACGACCTGTTTAAGAAGACGACTCTTCCCAACACAACAGGAAGCTCACTCTGAGCTAGTGATGCGGCTGATTCACCAGTGGTTCATCATTGATTGGATTGATTATAGGATCCACAAGCCTGTGATGTGAAGCTTCTTGGATTCATTGTTCCATTAGTGTCTTTGTCCTTCTGCAGAATTTCAGACGTTGACAGTCACAGTAGGACAAGTGACAGACAGACAAATGGAGCAACTAGCCTGAAAACCTCTTTATCTGGGAATGTACACTCATGCATACACACTGCATAAACACACACACACACACACACACACAGAAGCACACACACATAGAAACACACGCAGAAATGCACACACAAACATGACATCGCTCAAACCCGACTGAGGCCACAACACTCTTCACAGGCGGAGCAGCATTCAGTGATGTGTGATGCCATGTATCAGAGGCCTGACCACAGGGGCAAGCAGGACAGAGATGGAAGATCATCTTAAGCCGTGACCTGGGGGTTAAGGAGACATCCAAACACAAGAGTAACTCACCCCTGGCTGAAAGGACATTCTGTAGTGGTCTCTTCAATGAGCAGCGTCCATCTGACCTGTACTGTGGTGAGGAGGAGAACATGACACATCTGTGAGCAAACAGCCACTGAGACACAGCTTTCCAGAGCTTTTCTCATGAGTCAGTGCATTGTCATAGTCTACAAAGGAACTGCCATCTGAATAATGGCATGGGTGTGTTCATGTTCATCTGTTTTGCACCATCTGTACCATTTGGCACTATCTGTACATACTGTAGCAGAGACTCCACTATTGTAAACATTTCTACAATACATCAGTATATTTGTAATATACAACTGAGCCAAGAAGCAAGTTGCAGATGGGTTTTTATTTTCTCTCTGAAGTTTCTGCAGAACTGACAGCATGATAAAAAAAAACACACAAAAAAAACGTTTGGAAGTATGTTGCTCAACCACAAGAGAGCAGTCATGAGAGGGCAGTCATACCTGCCCAAGAGCAGAGCAGAGGTTAGGATTAGTTAAGGTTAAGCTTCTTTTTTATCCAGATGATGACCTGATCGAGTGTCGCTTGATATTCAACACTGAAGCTAGAATTTATATTTAATTAATTCCATAAGAACAAATCGTATCGTTTTCCAATCCGGGCTCAGTATTTCCTTGATAAACAGCAGAGCAGAGACATGCTTGTTTGACTGAGCTGTATGAGAAACCACCATGACTTAGTATCCAGACCATGAAATTCAAGAAGGAAAAAATACTACAAGTGGTTTGTGGACTTAAAAAGCTCTGAGACAGCGATCAAAGTTGTTGTGATGGATTACATTTGATGTAGAGCAATTAACAGAAATTAACAATTGCATTTTAATAACATTATTATCATCAGTTAAATGAATTCATTAGTCTAGATTAGTTTGGTATCAGTATGACAAGAGCAGCTCAACAGAGCGTGCTGACGTTAATAGAGGGAAGAGCGCTGTGACAGATAGAGAGAGGTAGACTGGAAGCTGGAGCTCAGGAGGTCAGAGTAGAGCTGAGAGCATCCAGCACAGGAGGCTGCAGCCCAGCCACACAGGACCAGCTGAGGGGAGGAAACAGGGGAGGGGAGGAACCAGGGGAGGGAGGAACCAGCTGAGGGGAGGAACCAGGGGAGGGGAGGAACCAGGGGAGGGGAGGAACCAGCTGAGGGGAGGAACCAGGGGAGGGGAGGAACCAGGGGAGGGGAGGAACCAGCTGAGGGGAGGAACCAGGGGAGGGGAGGAACCAGGGGAGGGGAGGAACCAGCTGAGGGAGGAACCAGGGGAGGGGAGGAGACCAGGGGAGGGGGAGGAACCAGCTGAGGGGAGGAACCAGGGGAGGGGGAGGAACCAGGGGAGGGGAGGAACCAGGGGAGGGGAGGAACAAGCTGAGGGGAGGAACCAGGGGAGGGGAGGAACCAGGGGAGGGGAGGAACCAGCTGAGGGGAGGAACCAAGGGGAGGGGAGGAACCAGCTGAGGGGAGGAACCAGCTGAGGGGAGGAACCAGCTGAGGGGAGGAACCAGCTGAGGGGGAGGAACCAGCTGAGGGGAGGAACCAGGGGAGGGGAGGAACCAGGGGAGGGGAGGAACCAGCTGAGGGGAGGAACCAGGGGAGGGGAGGAACCAGCTGAGGGGAGGAACCAGCTGAGGGGAGGAACCATCTGAGGGGAGGAACCAGGGGAGGGAACATGTGGGAAACCAACGCTGCTCCAATAGGAAGTCAACAATGACTGAACATCTTAGAAGTGTCTGTGAATGTTTTTCTTTTTCTTCCACAGGATCCAAGACTATGTTACTGTTCCAGCATCATCTCTTAGAAGCGCGTCCATTACTGATACAAGCACTAAGACAAACATTTTTCCAAACGTCCAGCAAGTGAATATTTAATTATGCGCTTTCTCCCAAGTGGCTGAGCTTAGGTAATTAATTATGTCAGGAGCAGACACATACTAATTATCTATACTGATGATTATCATCAATTAATTAATACTTAACATGGAGAGATAACAAGGAAGTCTCTTAATAAATAAAAAAGCTTGCAGTTCTTCATAAACAGCTTTAAATGTTTTTTACACTCCTGGGAAGCTCCATAACATCAGTCTACCTGAGCAGAGGAACCTACAGATCTGCACTAGATTTAGTCTCTGATGACCAATGTTGTTGGAGTTCTACAGGACGACACCATCAGTCTGTACCGCCTCTGAAACCACCTGTACGGGTGTGGCTGTTTATGCAAATCCACATTCCACTGGCATCTCAGATGAGCTTGACTGCTGTGATTTCCCATGTTTTATGTACAAGTCTGTGTTTTCAACACCTTCATCATCTTAATCAGAAATCATTTTAGCAGGTCTGATTTCCTGCTTTGTTTCAGGGTAACAGTGACATCCTAGATATGTGTGTGTTCTCATGTGGTCTTAGGTGTGTGTGTGCGTGTTCTCCTGTGGTCCTAGGTGTGTGTGTGTGTTCTCATGTGGTCTTAGGTGTGTGTGTGCGTGTTCTCCTGTGGTCCTAGGTGTGTGTGTGTGTTCTCGTGTGGTCTTAGGTGTGTGTGTTCTCATGTGGTCTTAGGTGTGTGTGTTCTCATGTGGTCTTAGGTGTGTGTGTTCTCATGTGGTCCTAGGTGTGTGTGTGTGTTCTCGTGTGGTCCTAGGTGTGTGTGTGTGTTCTCCTGTGGTCCTAGGTGTGTGTGTTCTCATGTGGTCCTAGGTGTGTGTGTGTGGTCCTAGGTGTGTGTGTGTGTTCTCGTGTGGTCCTAAGTGTGTGTGTGTGTTCTCGTGTGGTCCTAGGTGTGTGTGCGTGTTCTCCTGTGGTCCTAGGTGTGTGTGTGTGTTCTCGTGTGGTCCTAGGTGTGTGTGTGTGTTCTCTGGTGTGGTCCTAGGTGTGTGTGTGTGTTCTCGTGTGGTCCTAGGTGTGTGTGCGTGTTCTCCTGTGGTCCTAGGTGTGTGTGTGTGTTCTCGTGTGGTCCTAGGTGTGTGTGTGTGTTCTCGTGTGGTCCTAGGTGTGTGTGTTCTCGTGTGGTCCTAGGTGTGTGTGCGTGTTCTCCTGTGGTCCTAGGTGTGTGTGTGTGTTCTCGTGTGGTCCTAGGTGTGTGTGCGTGTTCTCATGTGGTCCTAGGTGTGTGTGTTCTCATGTGGTCCTAGGTGTGTGTGTGTGTTCTCGTGTGGTCCTAGGTGTGTGTGCGTGTTCTCCTGTGGTCCTAGGTGTGTGTGTGTGTTCTCGTGTGGTCCTAGGTGTGTGTGTGTGTTCTCGTGTGGTCCTAGGTGTGTGTGTGTGTTCTCGTGTGGTCCTAGGTGTGTGTGTGTGTTCTCGTGTGGTCCTAGGTGTGTGTGTTCTCGTGTGGTCCTAGGTGTGTGTGTGTGTTCTCCTGTGGTCCTAGGTGTGTGTGTGTGGTCCTAGGTGTGTGTGTGTGGTCCTAGGTGTGTGTGTGTGTTCTCGTGTGGTCCTAGGTGTGTGTGTGTGTTCTCCTGTGGTCCTAGGTGTGTGTGTGTGTGTGGAAACAGACCTGATGTGTATCAGTAGTGACTGTTCGTGCAGACAGGAAGCTTGGTCTTCACAGGAGGCTCAGAGATGGGAATACCTTTCCTGCCAGATCAATAAACAGCTTAACCAAGTCTTTCACTAGTCCTTCCCCAGGGTTCCTCCACATATGGCTGTACCCCCACCAGGAGAACCCTCCTAGAACCCCCTGTTCTCTGGCTTTGATAGAACCCTTCTGACATACAGTGGTGGAATCAAGGTTCATTTATGTGGTCATTTATCTCATTATGGGCTGTTGGAAGTGTTTGGAAAGACAGAATAAATAGATTTCCCTGTGTGGGCAAATTGAATAGATACATTCTGTGAAATGTTTGTGACAGCAGAAAATACAAAGATAACTGGTGCTGTTCTCTAAAACAGGTGTGGGGTTCCTTAAAGGAGAATGGGGGCTTTTTAGATTCTCACAGAACTAAGACAGGAAGCAGGATTACATCCCATCATGTGCTAAACAACTTGAAGTATAAACTAGAAATGTTGTTTTAATTAAGTGACATGATTATACGTGACTGATTCCAATAATTCGTACTTGAACTAAGTACCAATTAAGGACGAACTTTGATTTATGACATAAAGTTTGTTGGATCAAATGTGACCTATTGCAATTTCATCGTATCCATTTCTAATGAGATGTGCTTGTGAAGCAGTCTAATAGACTCAGATGTTGATGTTCTAAAATCTAAACTGCCCTCAGGGTTCACGAAGCTGACAAGCACACCGTGAACATGGTTTAACCACAGCACAGTGCAAAGCAACAGCTAGCTGCTGTCATGCTATACAGCAGAATCCTTAATTACACTACTGTGCCTCTCATGAGATCTCCGCCCACTCAGCTGTCATTGGTTGACAGATGTCCAATAGGAAGGTGATTTGACACCAACGTTCAGTTACCACGCCTAGAAAATGCTAAATGGTTTCCCATCTTGGGACTATCAAGTCTGCTATTGTATCTGTCAAAGCACTTCAGATAGTTATTTATCTCCCAGGTATTCAACTTCAACAAAAATACAGTAGGAGGCTTTTTCTAATCGATTATTACGCTCCAATGGAATTTAATTACTAGCCTATGTGGATGGAGCTCTTTTTAATAATGTGTGAAGTGTCTTTTAGGGAATTCTCAGCCAGATCTGATAAGTAAATTGTCGTTATGAGAAGTGTTTTGCAAGGAGAGAGCTTCATTTGGTGTCTGAAGAGAATTTGAATCTGAAGAGAATCTGAACCAGTGTGGAAGAAATTATATTTCCTGTGTACGTATATTAATCACTACTGAACACACCTTCTATGAATACTGTTGTAACGTCATTACTGCCTGACTGTCACTATCTATGTTTACATTCTTGTGCCCTATAAAAGAATGCTCTCTTGCCTTCGTCCGGGAGAGAGCCATGATTGAGACCTCAGCCTCGTACTGTCTTCATTTTGTTTCCAGAGGTCTGGTCATTTCTCTCCCAATCTTAATTTAATCCAGAACTCAACCGAACTGTCACTCTGTTTATGAAGAGATGGACAAAACACTTTCTTCAACACAGCCTAATAAGCAGAGCTGTCAGAATGGCTGAAAGTCACAGGCCTGTAAATCTGACAGTCCCAATATAGAAGAAACACAAAGCGATGTTTACATCCGGTGAACAGACTGAAAACCCTCAGTCACTTCATTGCCTATTTCTGGATCTGCAGAGGATGATGGGCCGTTATTCTGATCACCTCTTGTCATGAACTTGACCAGGAGCATCACAGCACTGAGCCGGGATCTATGAGGGCCAGAAGATGGGTGGTGTGTGTGTGTGTGTGCCTGGTGTGTGTGTGTGTGCCTGGTTCAGGGGACTGCTGTGGGGGTGGTTCTCAGGTGACATTGAGAGAATGCTAAACAAAAGCCTGGATGTTCGTATGCAGGAGAGCGAGGATAAGGTTGCCACCAGAAAGAGCAATTTATAATCTATCTGACGACTCACCCCAGCTAGAGCGGGGAAAAAGAGCATCGCTCACAGTCGGCCGTGTTTTGCATATTAAGAGTCAGAAGCGTTTAATGGTGAGATGTAACTTTGCTGTTCTCCCATTGATCATGTGACAGGCTGGGACTCCCCTGAGCAGTACGTATTAAGTCCAGTGACAAGCGGAAAACAGTACAAATGAGTTTTAGCAAATTTGCGAGGCAGTGTCACCTCTTTGATGTATAGATAAGTGGATGCAGACTCTTATCTACTGCTCACTCTCTCTTCCTCCTCCTCCTCTCCCAACATCCATCTTCTACATCTTCTGCTCTCTCTGTTTCCTGCTTGCGGTCTCTTTCTCTAGATCTCTTTGTCTGGTTTGTCTTTTCATCTCTCTCTCTCTCTCTCTCTCTCTCTCTCTCTCTCTCCATCTCCTGCTCTAACAGTCCATCTCTCTCTTTCTTCCACCACATCTCTGTCATTTACTCCTTTGGGTTTAAACAGAACTGATGCTTTGGAAAACCCCTGTGATGAACACTTCTCAGCGCTGATGAGACCTCAGGGCATGCCACTCATAAATCACGACCCTGAGAGTGTGTGTGCGTGCTGGATCTGGAGGTGGGGAGGAGGGTACCATGATAAATATTGAGAGGTAAAATGAGGGATAGTTTTGTCACGACAAGGAGTCGCTCGTTCTCAGCTTGGCGATGAAATGTTGCTTTGTGATTGGAGCTCGGCAGGGCCACATTTGGCGCTGCCGTAATTCAGTCGCCCTGCAGAGGATGTTTCTGAAGTCGAATGCATCACAGGCACCAGGGTGAGTGATAAACTGTTCTTCTAGACGCCGATCGCATTCTTTCTTTTTTTTTTTACACTCCTCTGCCAGACTTGGGAGAAGTGTAAATGAGGGACATGCAAACAAAACTAATGATCTCTCTCCTCCCCTCCCCTCCCCACTCTCCCTCCCCTCCCCTCTCTCCCTCCCCTCCCCTCTCTCCCTCCACTCCCACTCTCCCTCCCCTCTCTCCCTCCCCTCCCCTCTCTCCCTCCACTCCCACTCTCCCTCCCCTCTCTCCCTCCCCTCCCCTCTCTCCCTCCCCTCTCTCCCTCCCCTCCCCACTCTCCCTCCCCTCCCACTCCCACTCTCCCTCCCCTCTCTCCCTCCCCTCCCCACTCTCCCTCCCCTCCCACTCTCTCTCCCCTCCCACTCTCCCTCCCCTCTCTCCCTCCCCTCTCTCCCTCCCCTCCCTCAGGCCTGTCTGAAAAGCATCTCACATACATCTTTCACTAAGTACAGCTCAATGTCTCCTGTCCTCCACACAAATTGCGAGGCAGGTAAAGTTTAAATGTCTACTTTTCCCTGACAGAAATTAGAGACTTTTTCAGATGGACTCCAGCTGTCTCCAACCCCAGTGCATTCTGGGAGGTTGTTTGGTTTGGGAATGCTGAGGAGAAGCATTTATCTCAGAGAAAGTTACGAAAAGAACTGAATGTGCAGGTAACATTTGGTTTCGAGATTTATGTGGGATTCCATTTCGTATCACTCGAGATGTGCTTTTTCTATGGGCCATTATTTTACAACAATTAAAGACCATACTGTTCAAATATGTTTTCATACTTGGATCATTTGGATTAGGATAGATTATGAGACGTGTTAGAAGTTAGTTTGCTAAATATAATCATGCTTGTACCTTTTATGCCAACCTCTGTTACTCAGCCTCCCATTACAACTAGCCTACTTTGTGCTTCTTCTATTCTTTTTTCTGAAACTCATTAAATAGTTGCAGCATCATATACCCCCAACTATAAGACACCAAAACAGCTCCTTGCCCTGGGTGATTCACAGCAGTAATATGACACCATTATTCCCTCCTCTACTGCTCATGAATATGACTGGAGAGGTGGAGAGTGATTGGATTCATTTCAAGGTAGAGATAGTAGCTCTCCAGAGCACCGTGTTTCCAGGCACTCAAGGTCTGCTGTCTCTATACTATGAGGATCCTACTATGAGATTTCGACACATCTCAAAATTCCTGCTCCCTTAATTTACTTTCTCACTGAGATAAAACAACGTAAACAATCTCAAACTAACCTTGTCAAGCGGCACTCCGGACCCGACTCTCCTAGCATGAGTACTACTACAAGAGTACCATCCTAGCATGAGTACTACTACATGAGTACCATCCTGGCATGAGTACTACTACAAGAGTACCATCCTAGCATGAGTACTACTACATGAGTACCATCCTGGCATGAGTACTACTACAAGAGTACCATCCTAGCATGAGTACTACTACAAGAGTACCATCCTAGCATGAGTACTACTACATGAGTACCATCCTGGCATGAGTACTACTACAAGAGTACCATCCTAGCATGAGTACTACTACAAGAGTACCATCCTAGCATGAGTACTACTACATGAGTACCATCCTAGCATGTACAGTATCAGTCACTGTCACACACTCTAGCAGAGTCATACTAGTCAGGACAATCTTCATGGATGGATCATTCTAAACATTTCCCCAGATGGAGACATTCATGTGTTGTTTCAACAAAACATTCATCTGAATTTCTCTAAGTTTCATGACAAATATTTTACAATTAAGCCAAGGTATGTTCTTCATACTTGGAATGTACGAACATGTGACTTTACTGCCACATGTGAATGGAACACATGGAACACATGGAACACAGGGAACACATGGAACACATGGAACACAGGGAACACATGGAACACAGGGAACACAGGGAACACATGGAACACAGGGAACACAGGGAACACATGGAACACAGGGAACACAGGGAACACATGGAACACATGGAACACATGGAACACAGGGAACACATGGAACACATGGAACACATGGAACACATGGAACACATGGAACACATGGAACACAGGGAACACAGGGAACACATGGAACACAGGGAACACATGGAACACAGGGAACACAGGGAACACAGGGAACACATGGAACACATGGAACACAGGGAACACATGGAACACATGGAACACATGGAACACATGGAACACATGGAACACAGGGAACACAGGGAACACAGGGAACACAGGGAACACATGGAACACATGGAACACAGGGAACACATGGAACACATGGAACACATGGAACACATGGAACACAGGGAACACAGGGAACACAGGGAACACAGGGAACACATGGAACACATGGAACACAGGGAACACATGGAACACATGGAACACATGGAACACATGGAACACATGGAACACAGGGAACACAGGGAACACAGGGAACACAGGGAACACATGGAACACATGGAACACAGGGAACACATGGAACACAGGGAACACATGGAACACAGGGAACACAGGGAACACATGGAACACAGGGAACACAGGGAACACATGGAACACAGGGAACACAGGGAACACAGGGAACACATGGAACACAGGGAACACAGGGAACACAGGGAACACAGGGAACACATGGAACACATGGAACACAGGGAACACAGGGAACACATGGAACACATGGAACACAGGGAACACATGGAACACAGGGAACACAGGGAACACAGGGAACACATGGAACACATGGAACACATGGAACACATGGAACACATGGAACACATGGAACACAGGGAACACAGGGAACACATGGAACACAGGGAACACAGGGAACACATGGAACACATGGAACACATGGAACACAGGGAACACATGGAACACAGGGAACACAGGGAACACAGGGAACACATGGAACACAGGGAACACAGGGAACACATGGAACACAGGGAACACAGGGAACACATGGAACACAGGGAACACATGGAACACATGGAACACAGGGAACACAGGGAACACAGGGAACACATGGAACACATGGAACACAGGGAACACAGGGAACACAGGGAACACATGGAACACATGGAACACAGGGAACACATGGAACACAGGGAACACATGGAACACATGGAACACAGGGAACACAGGGAACACAGGGAACACATGGAACACATGGAACACAGGGAACACAGGGAACACAGGGAACACAGGGAACACATGGAACACATGGAACACAGGGAACACAGGGAACACAGGGAACACAGGGAACACATGGAACACAGGGAACACAGGGAACACAGGGAACACATGGAATTAAACATTGACCGGAACAGTGAACAGGAAGTATTAAACCAGGGAGTCATGTGACTCAGTGGTTAAGGTGTTGGGCTCGTGATTGGAAGGTTGGGAGTTTGATTCCCGACTGTGGCTACATGACATTGTGTCCTTGGGCAAGACACTTCTCCCTACTTGCCTCAGGGGGGAATGTCCCTGTACTTACTTTATTCCACTGAAAAAAAACCTTTAGTTCAGATAGTGTGTGTGTGTGTGTGTGTGTGTCTTCTGCCAGTAGAAATGTTGCTGTCTGTCTTTCTCCTGCTGCTCTAGCATAATATGGGAATGAAGTGTGTACACACCTTCACAGGCGCCAATATAGGGAGCGTATTTAATCTAATGGAAAGCAATTAATTTTGAGGGGTGAATTAACTGTATTGACTGTTGTGACAAAGGAGAACTTCACAGCAATATGTCTAATGAAGCTACGATGAGCTTTTCTATTAAGGCTAAAGATATGTTCACCCTTTAAAAGATGCCGCAGGGCCCAGACAATGGAAGGAAGAGAGTTCAGGCTCAGTAATTGGACTGGTGTCTTTCTCACACACTGTACAGCATTTCTCATGCTTTTCAGGAAATCACACAGAAACATTGAGGACTGACCTGAGAAAGAATGCTGTTACCCCACCGAAGAGCCTGGTAAGAGGGGCTAACATCATCACCATTACATTTAAAATATTTACAACTCAATAAACATTTTCTATATACTCCCCTGTCCTTCATGTCTGTGCATTACTGATAACATTGGCGGTTAAACACAACATTAAATATCAATTGGCTCAATGCACAGCACATGGAAACTATGATTGAAGAACCCTTTTGAGAGTGTCTCTCTCTTTTTACCTTCCTACATTACGGCAGATTATTTTGTGGAGGTAAGACTGGAATTACCTGTGAATTGAGGAGAGAGAGAGAGAGAGGTCTGTGGTGGACAGAGCATGTCACAGGAGGCTGCAGCGTAGAAGCATCATAATCCTAACTGATGGTTTCTGTAAGAGATAACCCTCAAACATCACCCTCAGATTTCACCCTCAAACATTACCCTCAAATATCACCCTCAAAGCATCTGGGAGAATGCTGCCACATCACCATTTGGAAGGTTGTAGTTGACAGCGTGACAATTTCTGGATGAAAAGGAGCCCATTTGCCTTTACCAAGCATAGCAAAGTAGTGACTTTGTACTTAAACGGCTGGAACGGTGTAGTCTACCACACTAGACAGATCTGAAGTTCTACCTTGGCTTTCAGATATGCTGTATTTTGTTCCATTGCACTATTCTGAAACCTATATTGAGACCTCAAACCAACTGTTCATTTTAGTCAATGCTTCTGCCACAGACGACAGTCTGGATGACAATGTATGGGAGGGGATGAATATAGAGGCTGTGTGCTACTGAGGTTCTAAACAACATCAGCATCTGCTGGTCCATATGATGGGAGATAAACCTTTAACCAGGACGATGCATCTTCATTAAAGACACCACTTACTACTGAAGTCCATGCTGCCAGCGCCATGGAGGAGCCAGATGCTGCCTCCAGCTCCTGGATAACAGATCAGCAGGGGTCAGAACAGGAACAGGGACTGAAGTCCCTCCTGAAGCGACCAGGGGAGACCAGATACTAACGTCTCTCTTCTTCTTTTTTTGTGAAGAGCGGGGTTTGGGGTGGACAGGACGACATCACAGGTGAGAGGATGTAGAAATCCATCTTGATTAGAGAAATGCACGTTAACACGGTCATTAAGGTGAGCTGCTAATGACATGCTGGTGATCAGCTGTCAGCCCTGTTCTACCGAGCGCTGGCAGTGAAAAATAGCTTCAGGACGAATGAGGTTGTGTTGAGAGGGAGATGGTGAAACTATTAGAATATGGTTAGAATACCGACTATAGAGATGAAATAAAACCAGATTGAATTGATGGTCCCCTGAGAAAGAGGGATGAATTAGATGTTACTTCATGGTTAGATAAAGTTCTTTGGCTGCAGCTTTTTCCCCCTCTGACAACAAACACACACTCTGTCTGTTTTCCATCTGGATCAGGGGATGGACACAGACACACATCTGCTGGGGAGGCTAATTCAGGCTGGCAGCCATTTCAAGCGAGGATGGAAGGTCACTGGTATTTGCTGCTCTGTTGCAGGGACATCAGCCACCTCTTCAACCTTGATGCAAGGAGAAATCCTTAATAAAAAACAACAGCAGCGAGTCTGGACGCTTGTTCAGACTTGTTTTCAAATGTTCTAATAGCTAATAGTCTAGAAGCTCTAGATGAGAGTGTCTCTGTGTTGTGAGTGTTCTTTGTGGTCGGTCTGCTTTAACTTTGACTTTAAAGTCAAATACTTTAGTAGAATGAGAATAGTCTCTCTGCCTTACCTGCCTTGCCAAGCCAGGTTTGAGTCTTGTCATGTCTAGGGAATCTTGAACCCAGAGTCAATGTTCTAGCAAGCCTTTGTTCACCTGATTAATAATGCATGGCAGGGCACTTTACAAATCAATAATCCATACTGTGCAAATATGGAGACCCCCTGAGTTTGAAAGATTGAGCAGGTTTATGACCGCAGATGACAAGGTCACTAGACCGCCCGCTCTTTCACAAACACACCCCTGCACACATACCTCTCAAATCCATCACATTACATTCGATAAAAACCATCGCAATTTAGCCCCTCTTCTCAAATGAGCGTCTGAGGGACTGGGGCAAGTACAGTTCAAGTTCAAAGATGTTGCCTCATCTTTCATGCTTTGACACTGAGGTACAGAAAGTGTCGTAGCTACAATCATTTGGTCTGTTCAAATGAACCGCTAGAACTGATTTACGTCACCAAAGTGTCGTGTCGTACAAATCACTTGACAATTTACGCTTGTGATATTCTGGCAGTTTGCGATGAAGACGTGGAAGATAAAATACAACGAAGAGGGTCATGACACCCTTCATGAGTGCTCATGCGTGTGACGTATGTACATTGTATGTATTCTAGCAGAAAATGTCTCAAATGTCATAGAAGAGCTCAGCCAATTAGAATGTGCTAATTGTGCTGTGACAAATACCATGAGACAGTCGAATACCAAGGGAGGAAAACTCATTTGAAAGTGTTTGAATTAACAGAGCAACAAATCTTTCAGGTATCAGTTGATCAACACTTGTGTGTGAGTGTGTGAGTGTGTGAGTGTGTGTACACAAACACCTGAACATATGTCTTCTGCAGGGCAGGAAGCAGGAAGCAGGAGGCAGCAGGAGGCAGCAGGAGGCAGCAGGGCAGGAGGACAGGAGGCAGCAGGAGGCAGCAGGGCAGGAGGCAGGAGGCAGCAGGAGGCAGCAGGGCAGGAGGGCAGGAGGCAGCAGGGCAGGAGGCAGGAGGCAGCAGGAGGCAGGAGGGCAGGAGGCAGCAGGGCAGCAGGGCAGGAGGCAGCAGGAGGCAGCAGGAGGCAGCAGGGCAGGAGGCAGGAGGCAGCAGGAGGCAGCAGGGCAGGAGGCAGCAGGAGGCAGCAGGGCAGGAGGCAGGAGGCAGCAGGAGGCAGGAGGCAGGAGGGCAGGAGGCAGCAGGGCAGGAGGCAGGAGGCAGCAGGAGGCAGGAGGGCAGGAGGCAGCAGGGCAGGAGGCAGCAGGAGGCAGGAGGCAGCAGGAGGCAGCAGGGCAGGAGGCAGGAGGCAGCAGGAGGCAGGAGGGCAGGAGGCAGCAGGGCAGGAGGCAGGAGGCAGCAGGAGGCAGGAGGCAGGAGGGCAGGAGGCAGCAGGGCAGGAGGCAGGAGGCAGCAGGAGGCAGGAGGCAGGAGGGCAGGAGGCAGCAGGGGGCAGGAGGGCAGGGGGCAGCAGGGCAGGAGGCAGGAGGCAGCAGGAGGCAGGAGGCAGGAGGCAGGAGGCAGCAGTCTTGCTCGTCAGTGAGTCAGCTGACATCTCTCTCCTCATGTTCCTCTCACACATGACTTTGTTGTTCTATCATGAATGTGTCTCTGGCATGTTTAGTATGTGGAGCATCTCCATGCATGAAGCACGGCCGTGTGTTGGATCACCAAGCGCTGCCTCTTGATGTCCCCCCCCCCCTCCCCCGCAGGGCAGCTTCTTGGTAAAGATGTCATGACTCCTGGACAGACCACAGGTCTTCCTCTTCTTCTCTTCACATCTGGTCCAGATAAGCATGCAGGCACATGTGCAGCTTGTTGAGGAAGCTTATGAAGCTCTCAGGCAGTAGTGGATATCA